>CAJHQQ010001873.1:0-79565 GCA_905132885.1 Moricandia moricandioides
GTTCTATATCCTTATACATTTTTTACACAATTGAACCAACGTTTTTTATTTAAAGTCACCCAATGAATCCAGACTGGTAATTATATTTCAAATGGAATATAAAATGTCAGTAAGTCTGTTAGAATCTATAAACCAAATCGGTGGTATAAACTTTATGCAGCAGTAGGGTAATACTAATTTATTCTTATATATATATATATTAGTGAATGAACTTATATAAGTGAAACCGTGTTAAATATTGTATGCTATATATATATAGAATACCTATAGATTAGCATGATTGTGAGTTAATAGAGTCGGTCGTCTTGAAGTTGATGTGTAATATAAATATTCATCGCAAGCATTTACATTTTAATTATTCAAATCAATTAGTTAGAACGTAATTCATAACCAATCAAATAGGTATACAAGATTGGTATCTGCATGTTTTAAACGTTGATATGTTCTCTCTTTCTCTGCTGAGTAAAACTGTGATTTTTTGTTTTGTTTTGTGTAGTTGCTGGACGAGATTGCAGAGAGATTTTATGGAGTGCAGCGTAAGAATCCGTTGCAAGGAATGTTTGGAGACATCTTCAAGGTAATATGATCTGCACTTGAAGTTACAATGCTTGAACCATTGAAAACATATATATGTATATGATCTTCCACCTATCTCATCTCTTGACGTTACAACTCTTGAATCACTGAAACACTTTCTCTATCTCTCTGTTCTGCATAGATGATGGGCTAAGGTAGAAGATACTCCCCCCCATTTTGATTTTTGTATTTGGCAATGTTCTAATAATGGATAGCTCTCTCTGGAGAATTCTCCATTTTGTTTTTCGTTTATCATGAAGGGTTTAGTAATGATAAAAACAATACATCGTTTTTATCATTACTAAACCCTTCATGATAAAAGAAACGAAACTTTTTTCAATTTATCATAATACTCTTTCCACAACCAAATACAAAACAGATACTAACATTTAAGATGATACTGACTGCAACACATAGAGAAAGAAAGAAAAAAGGGCACTATCTTCAAACATACAAACATAATCAAAAAGCCACTGTGTATGGTCCTTTATCTGATCATCGATCATCAAAGCAAGTGCATGCATCCACCACCGTATCTGAAACAACAAAACGAAAAGTAGATAGATCATATGGAAGTAAACATCCAAAAAAACAACTACGAGATGGAAGAAAAAAAAGAAAGAACCCAAGGGAAAATTTTATAATAGCTTGACCAATTTTAGGAAGAGCTTAGTGATATCACAAGTGTTAAATCAAATGAACATACATACCACACTTACGGACATAAAGACTGGATACTCTGCTCTATTGAAGTCACGAATTCACACATAAGTTACCATGGAATCAATCAAGTTCTTATAAATTTTTCCCTTAAAACCGAAGACAAAAAAAAAACAGAACAGGGGAAGTTTTATAATGACAAGATCGATTTGGAGTAGGCTTAGTGATATCATAAGTGTTAAAAATAAATAAACATACTACCATGGCCTTAATGACAGGATATTCTGCTCAGATGTTATCACAAATGTTACACATAAGTTTCCTCTCTATCAAAATCAAGTTATTTATAAAACTTCCCCTGAAACAGGGAAAGTTTTATAGTGGCAAAATCGATTTGGAGTAGGCTTAGTGATATCATAAGTGTTAAAAACAAATAAACATACTACCACTAACGGACTTAATGACATGATATTCTGCTTAGATGTTAATCACAAATTTTTACACATAAGTTTCCTCTCTATCAAAATCAAGTTGTATATAAAACTTCCCCTGAAAACGTGTTTTTTTTAAAATCCGAAGGAAAACATGTTTAGCTGAAACAAACACAACCTGAAGCGTAGAGGGAATCATGGCAGAGATCATCAATCCATGAGAAGTGAACACTCCAAAGAATGAGAGAGCAATCATCAGTGACACGCAACATCGCACAACACTTCGTCGTCGTCGAAAGGAGAGTGAGTGTTCTGTAAGAGAGAGAGCTCTGTATTTAAAGGTGAGGCCCATCAACACAACGGATTTATTTTACAACGGCCACTAATTAAACTCTATTTTTCCATTTTTTCTTTGTTTGCTTCAACGGTAACCTGTCGTTTGGTGACTTTTAACTTCAAATCAATTTTTACAGTATCGAGATTTCAAAATGTAGCTCAAATAATATATTAAAGTGTTAATATAAAAAAAAAATAGTCTTACCTAAACCTTAGGTATTCAGATCTTCGGATCAGTTCCTTTCAAGTCCGAATTTCGGGTTTTAGATATTTTGATCCAATTAGGTATTTAAAAAAATTCGGTTTGAATTTAGGTTGGTTCCTCTCGAATTTGGGTCGGTTCAAGTTTATAATTCTAATAATCATGTCTATTTCGGGTTAAGAGCGATTCATGTATTTAGGACCCAACCCAAAACATCCGAAGAATTGAAAAATATTCGAAAATACTCGAAAATTTACCAGAAATCTGGCCGAAAAAAATACTCGAACGTTTACCCAAATTATATTTTTGAAAATGCAAAATTTTACCTGAGACCAAAAACTATTCTCCAAAGACCCAAACCCCAAACTTAAAAAAGATATCTGAAATTACCAAAAATATACCAAAACATCTAAATATACCTAGTATATGTAATAAGTTTCGGATACTTCGAATACCCGATCGGGTCTCGGGTAAGACCCAGACCCGAACCGAGATCCGCGGATCCAAAGAAAAATGACCCATCAGATACTTTATCATAAACCCGAACATGAACTTGTATTTCGGGTCGATTCTAGTTTTAAGTAATTATTTTAAAGTGACACTTTTACAATTTATTTTCAATAAACAGATCATTTAAAAAAAATGAATAGTCACATTTTTTTAATTATTTTAAAATATTATTTTTACAAAATATTTTGAATAAACACATCTTTTTATAATATATTTTGAATAGACACATCATTTCAAAAAAAAAAAATTAATTGGGGTTCACAACCTTTAGAATTAATTAGAATTGCTATTATTAATAGATTAAAAGTTTGTAACTTCAATTTTGGTGTGTGTTTTGTCTGCTTTAAATAAATGATCGTTATTAGTAAGATTTTGTAACAAAATAATTTTTATAAGAATATTTCATTTATCTCCACAAATAGTTATTATCAAAATACAAAAAATGAAGTTTTAATATAACTTAACACCATACAGATAAATCAAAGTTGGATTTTGATTGTGAGATTAGTAAAATCTTTTTTTTTCCAATTTTTTTTGTGCTGCTTCTTTGCAGGGGTGTGTTGTGTTCTGAATTACACGATTCATAACCAACTAAAATGTTAACCAATAATTTCCATAACACAAGGTTCTAGACATTCCAAGTTGTCCTCTTTTGCATTTATCTTCACCATTGTTGGTTGACTAAGCTAAGTTCTTATATGTGATAAGCATTTCAATGTATTTAGTTCATCTTCTTCTAAAGAAAAAAAAACAAAGAAGACACTAGTGGAATTTAGTTGCAATTTTTAAAACGTGTTAAATCAAAAGTTGAGAATAGACAGTTCAATCCACTAACAAACAGCTTAAATCTTCCATTTCTGGATCAAGATAGGATCGAATATCATGCATTATGCCTACTATCTATCATCATATAGTTATAAAAGATTCGTATAAAACAACAGAAGCCGAAGCAAAAGGAGGCATCAATTAAATCTTAGATAAGATTGCATTCAACTCATATGTACTAACAATGGCAAACAGTTTGACTTTTGACACATTGATGTTAGCTGGAAACAGGGGTAGCCATTAAATTTCGAGTTCTAAGAAAAATTATCATAGTCTCAATAATGATCGTTCAAAGAAGGCATGATGCTTGCCAGATTTTCCTCAATGAAAACACACACCACAATTACGTAGGCTTTTAATTAAAATTTGCTTATCTAACCAAAATTAAAATTTTCTTTATAAATTACAGCAGAGGTGACTCTTGGGTTCTCACATCATTCATGACCCATGCCACCAAATTAAACAATGCTCTATTACATGCTGATTCAAAATAAATTCACTAGTGTCCTAATTGTTTGTTTATTTGCAAGCATGCAGCATGACTTTATTTTATTTTGACTAACCCTTTTATTTTACTCAATAAATTCATTAGATCTCATACTAAATGATTCATGAATTTAGAAGTCTAGAGTTCCTGAAATTAAGCTTTTTCTTAATAATATAGTACAATTCATTCTTATAAATAACTTGAACAATTCACAAAAGCATCCATTGAATCACAGCGAGAACATAGAACCTAGTACATTTATTAAAACCTAGGAAACTTTTAACAACAAAATATGAAAATCCACTTTTATATGTACCCAATAATCTATTTTATTAAAATAAAAATCATAACTTATTTCATGTGTAAACCACGGACCAAAGCTTAGTATTAAATTATAATCCGTGATGAGTATTGCGTGAATTTTAATCAATTCAAGAAAGGGGGGCTGCCTGAAATAATAGAATTTGATGGTTTTGGAATTGAATAAAATGAGTGGCTGCAACGTGGAATTCTTAGCCTGATTAAATAAAAGTGATTTATTCGTGCCGGATATGATTTGGGAAACTTTAAACAATTCAGCCATGTGTGGTTGGTCCTATTAGAAGAATTTTACAACATTTAAGAAGCCTAACATTAAATAGATTTAAAGTTAACAAGTGCATCTTCAGCTAATCCTTTCCTTAAACTCTACTTAACCACTAAATTGATCTTCTTGGGATTTGATACTAACAATGAACAGAAAACCATGACTCATCATCACTTATAGTATCAAGGAAAATAAAAAGAGACAAGTAACAATTTTACATGTTGAAAAACGCCATATTTTTTTAACAAGTTAAGGATTTTGGTACATTTTTATTGTAATTGTCATCTACATAATTAATTATCAAGTTGATTAGTATATTTATTGGGTAGACCTCTTTGGAAAATGTTGTTGCGGTCTCACAAGAAACAAAATAGTACAATAAATAATAAATAAAAAGAATATTAAAGAATGAAGAGAGGACTTAAATATGATTGAGAAAACTGTGACCGTTCAGATGAATGATCCAACGGCTACAAGTTCTCATGACTAAAGACTTTAAATGCCAAAACTCATATAAATATTGAGTGGCATTTAGCGCGTTTTCTCACTTTCTATTTATTTTCTGGTTTCCTCAGAATCAAACAAAAAAAAAAGCGAAGAACTTTCTTTTCGTTCGAATCATTCTCGATTCCTTTTTTTCTTCCTAAAAATTCAATCTTTTCAAAAGTGCGAGTAAAACCCATTTATGTTTGTTTCCAACTTAAATTCTCAACCTTTGATCCTCAAATTCTGAAAAAAGTTTGTCTATTTTTGGTAAAAACAGTTTCGTCTTCAAGTTGCAGAGATATAGTAAGTGAAAGGTGAGAGCTTTCTTCAACTTCTTCTCCATACAAAACCCATATCTTTTCTCAGGTCTATAATCATTTGTTTTCTCTTCCATCATCTCGATTACAAAAGCTTTGAATGATGGTGATAATGACTTTAGTTACTGTGTATAATTATAAGTAAATAGTTCAGGGAAAACCCATTTGATTTTGAGTCACTTTCCCTCTTTGTTGAAAAGTCTCTCTTTGTTTAATTTTCCGTCAAAACTACTCTAATGATTATGGAGTGTTAACTAAGTATATTTGATTTGTTTCTAAGGATAACGTTTATGATTCTTTATGAAAAGTTTCAACTGTTTTTTTAATCCAGAAGATATGGTGTCACATGAAGAGAACATAAGTATAGTGGAATGGTTTCTTGGTCCGCCTTCATACACGTATCCTCCTTATGGCGTTGAGTTGATTTATGAGCAAGACCAATCTCATCATCATCAGACCGGTGAGTATTACAGAGAGTATGAAGAAGATCATCGTAGTAGCAGCGATGTAGATAACGATGAGATCATTGCAAGAACACTCCAAGACGATTTTTTGCAGCTTCAAATTCAAGAAGAGAATAATAACAATTATTCAAATCATCAACAACAAGAAGAAGGTTATACTCACAACTATAGCAGTAATAATAACGAATATGGTTGGAACGATCAACCTACTAGGGATTACTCTTCAGGTTATTACTCAACTATTCATTGGTTTATGCTTTTTTCATGTGTGTGTATATGTTTTGGTGATTGGTTTACAAAAGAAAATGTGATTTGGTTCTTGATGTTGTAGAATGGGTAGGAAATGATAATGATCATGATGGGAGGAGCCATGATTCTAATATCTATTCATGTTCAAGCCCGAGTGACACAGAGGAGTATGTGTACTCTTGGGAATCAGATCAGTGTGACACTGATGGTGAATTTGGGAGGAGATTGAATCAGATGGTCCCTATTCCTGTAAGTACTCAATACACTATGTTTGTAAGTTCTTGTCAATGTGTTCTTTCATTTTGACAAGTCGATCATAATATATAAATACAGTATGTACCAAAAACAAATGGAGAAATACCTCCTGAAGAAGAAGCAGTTTCAGATCATGATAGACTTCAGAATAGGTAATGTGATATTTTACTGATTCCATGCATGTTTATCTAAGTATAAATATATAAACCATTATGGATTTCAGGTTAGAGATGTTTGACTTCACAGAGGTCAAAGTTCCAGGAGATGGTAACTGCCAGGTACTTAGTTTTTTTTTTAATCTCCATAAAGCAGAATCATTCTGGAAGAACTAGACTTCACTGATCATGTTTGTTACAGTTCCATGCTTTAGCTGATCAGCTATACAAAACAGCAGATCGTCATAAACACGTTAGACGACAAATCGTAAAGCAGGTTTGATGATCTTTCTGCTACTACTTATGAGTCTTTACAAATTCATATGAGTTTCATGTTTTTTGAAACTTTTCAACTCTTGGTTTAGCTCAAATCTCGTCAAGATTCTTATGAAGGATACGTGCCTATGAAGTTCTCTGAGTATCTGAAGAAGATGTCTCGGTAAATAATCTTCTCTCCTAGATACTCCTAAACCGCATTTCTTGAACCAGAGTCTTTTGTTAAAAAAAGCCTTTGTATTCAACTTTGAAACAGGAGTGGCGAGTGGGGAGATCACGTTACATTACAGGCAGCTGCAGATGCGGTATAGATTCACAAACTTATGAAAACAGATGACCTGGTCTTCTTCTTCTTATGCTTTTCATCATATTCCATTTTTATTGATTCTGCAGTATCGGGTGAAAATAGTAGTGCTAACATCATTCAAGAATACATGTTACATTGAAATTATTCCTACCTCTCAAGAATCCAAAGGAGGTAAAGAGTTTTTATTTGTCCACTTTACTTTCTGCTTGTCTTCTTCATCCTGAATGTTGTTATTACATTGATATGTTATTTTGCATGTTGCCTGCAGTAATTTTCTTGAGCTTCTGGGCAGAGGTTCATTACAACTCCATCTACTTAAACGGAGGTAAATTATACAAACCTTAAAACTCATTCTACAGACTCTGTTTTGTTTTTTTCATCTTGATTCATTATAAGAGATCTTTTTCTTGATTATTTTTTTAAATTGTGTTCAGATACATCAGCAACAGAGTTACAGAGGAGGAAAAAATGGTGGGGTTTTGGAAACTAGACAGAGAGAGCATGGATCAACCATCATCACCTCAAATATTAAATACTTATTAACTTGAGAGCAAGAAAGAGATTGTTTTTTTTGAAAGAGTTCCATTGTAGAGAGGACGAACAACACTCACAAACTTCACAAGTCTTACCATAATAAAAGAGAAAATCTTCTGCCCAAAAAAATCTTATCGATAATTGCTCACACTATGTATGACTTTTCTAAGCTTCATAGTCAATAAACCTTAGAGAAACAAAGAAACTGATTAAAAAAAGTGATGTCCCTAGATATTTATGATAATATTAACATAAATTAAAAAGATACAGCCTATGTACTAATCTCCATTAGAACTCAAAACTTAAATAATTATCATAAAATATTTTTTGTTTGCTTATAGTTTATCTGGTTAAACTAAAATTCTAAACAGATTTTAATACTAATCTCAAATTTAATTTGAAGTATAACAAAAAAAAAAGAACTACGTGCCGTTTGTTGTGGATTCCTGGATATTAGACGTTATGCCGTTTGCTTATTTGAGCATTTTTTTTTCCAATATTATAAACAACCTGCCGGTTTAAAACTCGAGTAAGTGGATCGTCTTCTCTTCTTCTACTTTTTGAGTCGCGGCCGATAATACAAAACCAGATCGGGAAGGGAAAGAGAACACGACAAGACATGAATCTAGGTTTCGTAATTGGAGTTGTCGGCGTCCTTATTCTCTCGCACGCCGCTTATTCAACAATCCAATGTATATGTGCCCTCCTCTCCTCCAGATCCAATCTCAATAGATTCAGATCTAATTTCTATTGATGTGGGTTTTGCTTATTTGATTCAGATAGAGGATTGTTGAAGATCACGGAGGAAGAGTTCTCCGGACCTCCGTTGAATGTGAGAGTCTATATGATAAAGGTTTCTCTTTTATTTTGGAAAAAGGATTGTACTTTGATACTTTGTTTTGATTCTTTTAGGTCGTTGTTGAGTTGATTGTTGGGCTAGCTCTCTGTATGTGGGCTGCTTTGACTTTCCCTGGCAAGTTTCTCTCCATTCACCCTGACTCTGATGAAAACAGGTTTCTCTCTTGTGCATCACTCTATCAAATCATGTTTTCTAAGTTACTTTTTTGTCTATTGACTGAGAATGTTATTATACACTCTGGTTCTTGAGTTGGTTTTATGTTAGATGAAGTGACTATTCATTTGTGGCTTGTGCTAACTGGTTCTTTTGAAACTATTCTAGGGCTGTGTCTTTACCAGATAACTCTGATTTCATGATATTCAATCACCGTGGCCGACTCTTCCCACCTGAGATCACCATGAAGTTTTGATTCTCTTGCTTACTCAAACACTCATCTATCCAGTGTAATGAGATGTTGTTTCCATTTGATACTCTACTCTACATAACTACTCTCTTTTCCATCAGTTTGTGATTTTTTTTAAAAGTCTCTCTTTAGGAAATGAAAAGTCAACATAACGACAAAGTGCCTGCAGAGTAGGTTTTGGACATTAGTTATGATGAAACTGCAATGCAGCAAACGACAGTTTTCTTAATTATTAACTCAGGTTATTCTTACTCTCTCTGAGTAAAATAAAGTACAAACATAAGCGAACCAACACTAGTTTAGGCCCGTCTCGGCGCTGTTCTGGAAGGTCCAGCTCCAAATGTCATGACGCTCAACGCCACGGCCCATGGCACCTGCAAAACCTACGTACATGTTTTCCAGAAAAACCTCGGAGAGATCTAAATGCGCAGCGATCAAAGGCTTTTGAGGCTTCTTAACAGCTTCCGGCGCGAGAGTGACTGTAACCTTGGAGTCTCTATACTCAATCCAAGCCTTGTACCTCTCTCCATCGCTCAGCTTCACCTCCTTGAACCTCCACATTTTCCTTTTCCCTATCACCATCTGAACCCAATAACCAGCTTTCTCCGCCACAACAGAAGTAAGAGAGTTAACATCTACACCGACATGGTTATCGTTAATATCTCCAAGATGTTTGTCCCGATAAACATCGAACTCGACAGCAACAACATGGTTTCTAGGGTTGCCATTGTTGGTTTTGTTGAGGATTCCGAGGAAACCAGCTGGACCAGCACCACTGTTGTCAAGAGTGGGAACTACTATGAAGGCTAGGCCATGTCCCGGGGCTGGTTTGGTGCGAGGAGTGATGGAGAAAACGAAGGAAGTTTCAAATGGATAAGGATGAGGAGGAGAAGAAGTGTTTGAAGAAGGCTTGAAAGGGACAGGAGTGGCCCAAAGACCTTGGCCGTGAGAGAAAGGGTTTGCATCACGGGTCATGGAGAGGGCTACGCCATCTGAAGCAGGACCGAGCTCTGCGTCTCCGAGGAAGGCTATGTTTGAGGTTTCGAGGCTGAGGTTGAAGGCGAGAGTGGTGTGAACCAAGAACAGAGCAAGAAAACAGAGTTTTTGAATCTGCATTGTGTGTTGACTGATTCTAATGAGACCATAAGGTGGTGATTTATAAGCCATCATCGAGTTTGAAATCTAAAAATAATCATTGAATCGTCACATCACAATACAGTAAGCGTCAAGTGGACGAGCCGAGAGGCTGGTAATACAAAAACATACTATTAGTTTATACGATTTCATCACGTTATGACACCATACAAACAAGACCGACATCGTATAGTTCTTCTGTCTCTTTGCTGCAAGAAAATAACTTGGTTTACTCAAAAACATTAGTATGAGATATTCAACCAGTCTGGTTTAATCGGTTCGGTTTACAAAAAAAGTTAGTTAAAACGTTATCCAGAAGAAACGTGAAGAAGGGACAGACTCATTAATGGCTACTCTCTTTACACCTCCACAATGTAGAACCTTCTCTCCTTCCGTTGTTACCACTTCCGTAAAGTTGAAAGCTTCCGGCGCCGAGAACTGGTGTTCCCGTTTCCGTTCAAAATCTCTCAGATTGGTCTTCTCTGGAGCTCTAGCTCTAACTTTATCTCTATCTGGTTCGTTCCACATGATTCTTTCCTTCTCAAAAGACCGAACAAAGTTTGAATCTTTATTTTTTTGTTATTGCAGGAGTTGGAATTGCAGAAGCTAAAGTTGGAGTTAACAAACCAGAACTGCTTCCAAAAGAGTTCACTTCTGTCATAGATGTTGCTGGTTTCCTCTCTGATGGCCAGGTTATTATGCTCTGTCTTGTCTTTGGCCATTTGGTTTGTTTATAATGATGTAAAATGCTCTGTTTTGATCATTGCCATGTTAATCCTCTGTTTTTTTTTTGTCTTTCTGCTCTGCCCATTTGGTTTGATTATAATGATGTTTTGCTCTTTGAGGACTGTTTACAGGAGAAGAGGATTGCTGAAGAAATCGATGATATTGAGAAAGATACAGGGTTTAAGCTGAGAGTCTTGGCTCAAAACTATCCTGTTACACCTGGTAATGAATGATATAGTCTATGCTTTCAAAAATCTCCCTAGAGCTTTTACTACTTACTTGATGAAATTTTGCAGTATAAAAAACTAAGCAACACAAAGTGTTAAACAGTTCTTTTGTTTGAATTAATTTAACATTCATTCAAAATAAGAAAAATGATATAGTCTATGCTTTTGATCTCCATAGGTTTGTAGTTACTTGATGACATGTTTCTCTGTAACAGGACTAGCAGTCAAAGATTACTGGCAAGTTGATGATAGCACTATTGTGTTTGTGGCTGATCCCACTTTTGGTATTACACACACACACACACTCATTGTGTTTCTTTCTTTAAGTGTTATCCAATGATCCAAGGGATTGTGATGAATGAATATTTTGAAACAGGGAACATATTGAACTTCAATGTTGGAGCTACTGTTGATTTAGACATACCACGTAGTTTCTGGAGTCGTTTAGCTGGGAAATACGGCAACATGTTTTACTGGAAAGAAAAGGTAAAAAAAAGAAGCACAACACTCTTTTTGTAATGTATGATCATGTCTCTTCACTGTTAACAAGTGTATTGTTTTTGAAACCAGGGTGAAGATGCATCCATTGAAGCTGCAGTGATGGCTATATCAAGTTGCTTACGAGAACCCGTTGGTGCAAATAACTGTGCAGAGATTTACTGAAGAAAATGTATATGTTATAAACACTGTATAAACATTCATGCTATATGTGATAAAAAAGAGTATAGATTGATGAATCTGACATCAACCTTATGTAGTTTTTTACTTGTTTTATCTTTTATTGTATTGGTATGTTGGTCGAGACTGTTCAAAGCAACAACTTTAGAGATCATATGCCAAACTTTAAAGAAGAATGTGGAGTGTTTTACGAAATATCCCAAAATCTTCTTTTCAGTTTCGCTTTATCCATAGCGGCCCACATGAATGAATCTCATTTTAAACCCATTATGGATGCCCGGCCCATTTCTCTCGTCTTTGTAAGGAAATGATTAGATTAAAGTTAAATGAAAAATGAAGAAGAAAATATATTATGTAATTGCAGACATGACTATTCAACACGTAGAAGAGTAAAACCAATGTATAAAAAACTGGAACTGGATAAAAAATATTAAATGAATTTATCGTATTTGATCATATAAAGATCAAAGTCAGCTTAACATTGAATAATGTTAAGTTCAAAGTGTTTGACAAGTCACAAAAACTAATGGAATGGTCAAATCAGTTTGAGAAATAGTCAGAATTCAAATAAATGTTTCTTGGACTATAATGGCTTCCTTCGTGTAACAGATAGGACTCCACTAGAACGACTCCAGTAACGTGTTGATCCCAAATCACATTAGTGTGGTTTTCTTTTCTTTTGCCAACTAGTAAGAGATTATTACCTGATAAAATATATTCCCTCCGTTTCAACTTAGTTGTCAATATAAATTAATTTTTTTATTTTAAAACAAGTGTCGATTATAATTTTAATGTAAAAATTATTAATTGAATATATTATTTTTGTTGATTGAAATATAATTGAATTTATAGATAATAATGTTTTTATTTAAAAATATTTAATATATATGCACTAACTTAAAACGATAATTAAAATCAATTACTCCCATTTAATAAAAAAATATTAAAACTACGTACATCTAAAACCAAACAATGAAACAAGGTGGAAACATGGTTGCACGTGTGGCTGCGCGACCAAGTAATTTTTGAAAAAGTCAGTTTCCTTATAATCTTCAACTTGTCTTTTATTAATAATATTTAATTTTTATATTGAAATGGTAATATCAGCTTGGATTTGAGTTTCCCTTATACATTTTTTTTTTGAAAAAAAAAACATTTTCATTCTTCAACATGATCTCATCTAAAGATATATGTTGTTTACGTCGATTAAATATAAAGCTCTAGTTCTTTCAGTGTATGATATATATATAGAGAGACTTAAGAGCTGCATAATACATGTATTGGTATTAATTCCATTTAATCAGTTATATTATTTTATCATGTGGAGATAACACATTCACACTATAAAATCAAGATATACATATTTGTAGATATGAAATGCTTAGATATGACTAGGTGGTATTTGACTGTTTGTACATAAAACAAATAGATCCATGTAATATATAAATTAAGGAAATAAGTACAAAGTGATCTTTAAATAGATACCCTCAGATCCTCAATAATGAGGGGAGTAAACAAAATCAGAGCAAAATATGTGAAAGTGAATGTGTACATGTGGTTGCAGTCTAAGACATCACATGTAGCAAGTTCTTATTTGAGTTTCATGGAACACAACTACTACACATAAAAAGGAGACATTTCTATTTTGGCAATTATGTATTCCAGCTAATACAGATGGACCTTACCGGTGGGGAGGGTCGTGCCGTGTAATTCAAAATGAGACAAAAGTTGCCAAGTGGGATTGACGTGGACCGATCCCACTTATTATAACATGTCAACGTTAAACCCCACACCATTAATCATACATAGTATTATCGTCATGGCTCATGAAACATTGATCTTGAATCTTCAAGATATAAAAATTAATCTATAAACATATATCCAACTTACTTTTATTAAATTACTTATAATTCTCAGAATTTCAGGGCTGATCCTGGCCACATGTATACATAATCAGTGTGGAAGTCTCGAACGGCATAGACTATAATTGCCGTAAGGATATTAGGATGTCTATATTTGCAAATTAAATTATGTTATTAAGAATTAGAATAAATTATTGGTAAAAAAATAGTAAGTACTGTGGTAATTGTATGTCACATTCAAAACTGAGTCAGAAACACGTGGCATTTTTTAGTTCATGGTTTTACTTTCACCTTACTTCTCATCGTCATCATATGCCATAATACTTTATAATGTATCCACTTTCGAAATGGCAATAATACTTTTAAATGTCATCTTTATATATTATATATATGTGTGTGTGTGTGTTGGGTTTTTTAGGTTTTCGCATCAGCAAATGAATTGGAGGAAGTATGATATACAATTTTATATCATCTTTTGTGGAGCTCACATAGAACCTTATAGATAAAAATATTTTTCATTTTATTTTCTTCTCTCAGATTAAGATTTCGAACAGTCATGCAATATCTTGATTAGTAAATTTAATATTATGTATATCAGATAATAGAGGATTAGATGGTGCATCTCTGTATTATAGATATTCGGAAATTTTATGTTTATTAATAGAACACATCAGATGACGCAGCTAATTGTACATTTGTATGATTTATTCTTTTTAGTAAACAATAAAACAAATAGTGTGTATATTCGAATATGCGTTATAGCTTCTCATTTTATTTTTCTGTCTTTTGCGATTTGTTGCGTATGACAGCGACAAGGAAATGACATTTTTAATATATTTAATCAAAATTAAAGTTTATGTTATCTAAAATCATTATCCTTAGTTTAATGATAAAAACCTACCAAAAAGAAATAAGAGAATAGATAATTAAAGTTTATAGTAATGTACAAGATGCAAAAGAAAAAAAAAAGTCTGCTGACGAATGAAACAGTATGAATCTTCTAATCTTAAAAGCATTATCCGCGTTTTGGCGACTATAAAATAGTGATAATAATAATTTGTTGAGAAACACACACGTAAACGTGATCATACGTCGGTCCGCCCAAATAACTACTCACTCACATAATCTTAGAATATAATTTTATTAATTATGTGGCTTTTGTCATACGTGTATTGTTTACTGTATGGTTAATTAAGTTGTTTATATAAATACAATCATATCATAGGCATAGTGAAAGAAAATTTCTGATCCAGAATACTTCCAAACTGAAATAATATATTTTTAGATTTTAGGGATTTTCAGTAGAAAGACATGGCTAAGATTAGCTTCATCTGCACCCACTAACTTTAGATGAGAGTTTGAAAGGAACCAACAAATTTTATTCACTAAGGGACCGATAACATTTCATTGGTTAGTGTTTAATTATAATCATTTTCTTGTCATGTAAAGCTGGAAGATTCGAGACTATCTCGAAGGTGTGTCTTTTACCAATTGATAAATACTCCACCCATTTTAAAATAGATGATTTTCAAAGAAAATATTTATGTTTCAAAATAAATAATATATTTATATTTTCATGTAACTTTTAATTTATCAAAAAATATGTAAGCAGTAATTTATAATTATACATTTTATAATAAGTGGAAGCATTTTTAATTAATATTTTTAGATAAATATATGTTTTTTAATAGTTATACACTACTTTAAAACATCAAGTATTTTTGGAATAAATGAAGTAATCAATATATATATATATATATATATATATATATATATATATATATATATATATATATATATATATATATATATTATAGAAACTATGAAATATATTTAGAAATCGATATTCTATATTTTTTACAGAAAACAATGAAATAGTTCTTGTTGTTAGATCATCATCAGAAGATTATAGAACTCATTGTAGTTGGCAATGTTCTGCATAGATCATTAAAGTATCCACAGTAAGCACAAGACTTTGATGGATGGTTCAATAATTTATTTAGGTCGAAGGATGGTTCGATTCATAGCCTTTAAAAATCTTTAAAAGATATTGCATCAACGATCCCAAAAATCATATTTTCTGTATATAACATTTAGGTTTCTGTATAAAACATACTTCTTTCCCCATTCAATGTCGATTATAGCTAAACTATACATTATATGAGCATTATAAGTTATTGTATAATATATTCATCATCATGAACACATCACGCAGATATATAAGTCTCACCAACCTAGGAACACGTATAGATTTACTTTCCAGTAAATATACACAAACAATTAGATAAGTTATTTTTAAAACACTCAAATGAGCATATTATATAATCTAGTTATTATATCACTCTCTGTATATAAATGTAACTATTGGAGAATGCTAATAGTTATTTGTCCCTTGCAATTCTGGCCACTAACAAGTTTAGATGATCATATTTGATGAAGACAGTTTTAACTCTAGCACAATTTTCCTGATACAATAAGACTATATTAATACATATTAGCAATTTGATCTATAAATTATGATGAGTGTTATCAACTAAATTCAACATCATAACTTTTTTCATACCTAACATCCAGAAACAACGTCTCCATCAACTCTTCTTTTTGGCTTATATTGAACCAATGAGTAAAATATTGTCCCCTCCCAATTAATGCAATCATAAACTAATATATTTTTAAAAATATATACGTTTTTTTCTTAACTTATTATATGTATCTTCGAATGCAAATTGTACGTGTGTTTATTATGGGACAAATCTCTCAAAAAAACTTTTTTGAAGTGTTTGTCACAAAAATAACATTAAAAAAAAATGATCAAAATAGTTATTTTTTATTTTAAAATTTTTTAATATTTTAAAATTTTAATTTAATTATAAACTTTACCTCTAAAACTCAATTTCATAACTTTAAACTCTAAGTTTAGATTAATTAACCCAAAGAGTATAAATATATATTTATACTCTTTAATAAAATATATTTTGGTCATTTTTTTATTGTTATTTTGGAGACAAAATTTTTTTTAGGTTTATTTTGGTATTTTTCTCATTTATTATGTGTTCAACCATTATAATGTTTCTTACCCTTTACGGTATAGGAGGAGCTATTGTGACCTTGAAAGACACTTCTTACGTTTCAATGGTCCATACATCGAATTGATCGACAGTAAAAACATTCTACCCTTTCACAAACTCTTATGGCCTTCGTTTCCGAACATTTTAAACGGCTTAAAATCTTATAAAACGAAATTAAATATAGTATTTACGATAGTGACATTTTTTTTATCTAATATAGTATAGACATTGCGTTATAAAATCTACCTATTCGAAAGAAAGACCAGTATGAAATGAAATGATTCTTCTCCCGTTGTGATGTTTGATTTGAAATGTGGTAACCGCTTCCTATACGACTCTTATTTATGTGGAGTATGGTGGACCATTCACTTTCATGACTACGAGAGATGCTTTTCTTGGAGAAAAAGTTTATGGATTATTTTTCTCATTATGATCACTTAAACTTTTTTTGTGTGTTCAAAAAAAATGTGTTCAAAAAAAAGATCACTTAAACTTTTTTTAAAACATTTATTAACTTGAAGATTACATACATTAGCACAAAAGAAGTTATAAAACAGAGAGATCTAATTTTTTTTAATAAAAGGAAACTATATATTTATATATATAGTCTATAGAGTAAACCAACCAACATATGAAACCCAACCCACGCCTCTCAAAAACCGGTTCTACCCGGCTAATCTCACCGGTTTAGATTACCGGACTCGGAAGTGTCCTTAGTATTACAATTTTGTCATATCTACTACCTTTTTCTCTCCCTATATTTCTTAAGTATTTACACTTTCCTCCCCTCTCGTTTCACTTACATAACAGAACACCCATTTGGATTCTCATCGCTAAACATCTCAGGAGCACGCATATGAGCATAAGAATCCGTATACCCTTGGTGGTTCATATACGGTGGTGGTGGTGGTGCTTGTTGTCCATAACCTTGATGATTCATATACGATTCGTGTACGTATCCTTGGTTCACATACGGTTCTTGCACATAGGATTGAGATGATTGACCTTGCATCATGTAATGTTGTTGACCGTACATTTGTCCTTGTGGGTTGTAATACATCGGCTGAGGTGTATAACCATAACTGCTATACTCCGACTTCTTCACGTCCACCGTAGCACCACCGTCTCCTCCTCCGGCTGGGGCAACTTCTTTCTTCTTTTCACCAACATCTTTAGTCTCTTTCTTTTCACCAGCACCTTTGTCCTTCTTCTCCCCGCCAGCTGGAGCCGCCGCAGCTGCCACGGTGGCTCCCTCCTCTTTTTTGGCTGGAACAACTTGGACGGTGCGTTTAAGCTTCTCGTTAAGATAAGGAGTGAGTTGATTAACGTCAATGATGCCCTTCACTATCACCAAGTCCTTGGCGCTATCAATGGCCACGGATTTAACACCTGTAAAACAAACATTCATAACATTAATTAACTAACGGTAATTAATAGAATAATCCATAAGATTAGGCTAACCACTTCATAGCTAACCAGTTGATATATTTTCACTAAAATAATAAATTGAGAAGCTACCTATAGGTAGGTCAACCTAATTATAATGATATTTTATCTATTGTTGCTTCCGTTATCTTCCATCACCAACCGTATCAATTTATTTAATACTTACTACTAAGAACGCTTCAAAAATTAAAATGGATTTGATTTGATTAGGATAATAAACTCACCCTTAATTTTGTTGACTATTCTCTTGATTTTGTGCTCGCAACCTTCGCAATGTAGTTTCGTTTTCAGAACCACCGTACTCTGCATCACATCAGAAACTAACTATTAATCTTTGATTTAATTATAATTAAAAGGCGTTATAATAAATTAAGAAAAAAGACTTTTCAACCAATGGAATTGGATAAGAACGAGTGTTAAAGACCACAAGCAAATGGACTTAAATATATTCAATACTTTAAAATATGCAACAAAAATAGTTTTTTTTTTGGACTAAAACAAAAATAGTTTTTAATGGAAGACATAATATAATATTAATTATTACCTCTTTTGGTGGAGCGGGAGGAGAAGCTTTCTTCTCTCCTTCGTCTTTCTTCTTCTCACCGGCGGGTTTCTCATCGGCGGGCTTCTTCTCAGCAGGTTTCTCATCCACCGGCTTCTTTTCACCGCCTGAAGGAGGAGAAGCCTCTTTCTTAGGCGCCACGGCAGAGACGATTTCGACCTTTCTCTTCATTCTCTCGGCTACTTTATCCCTAACTGCCGTGGGATCTACGTTTCCGACCACCGTCAACTTGTCAGCCTTATAATCAATCTTCACATCTTCAACTCCTGAGTTATACAATAACAATCACGTTAGTGTTTTCAACTAGATGCCACCATAAACTAATATATAGATATATACCTTTGTGATGTTTCAAGACTCGTTTGATTTTCTTGCCACAACCTTCGCAATGCATGTCAAGCTTCATAACCACGACGGTGTTACCACCACCAACATCGACTGGCTTCTTGTCTCCTTCAGGTTTGGTCGCCACTGTTTCTTCCTTTTTCTGCTAATTGAAACCAAACGTTAAGCAAACATAAACATATAGAGATCTAAAGAGAAGAAGAAGGAAAGGAGAAGAGTATCTACACTGACCTCACCCATCGTAGTAGATAGAATCACTATTTATGATTCTGAATATACTCTGGAAAAGATGGAGAGAATATTTTGTTTTTTCAAGACAAGAAAAAGAGGAAGATGAGGAGGAATATTTATAGACCGATGTGTATGATGGTGATGATATACATACTTTGTTATGATGGTGTTAATAAAATATTAATGGCATACATAACACGAGGTCTGGATTAGTAGGCGAGTTTGTTTATTTTTCTTGCCGCCGAGTTGGACTCATCATCACTAGATGGGCCCTTTCAACGAGGTTAAACCACGGCGTTTAAAATTTGACCGCGTTGCTTTTTAACCACAACGGATGTAAAATGACGGAGGTACTCTCAGCCCATTGAGTTATCTTCGGCCCGTTTAGTTTGACTCAATTGGTCAGAGGCAAACTTTTTTTTTGCCTTTGACTTTAACATGTAAGATCATTTCTAGTGTGTTATTTTTTTTTTCTCTTTCAAAATAGAATAGTTCTATATTGAAATTGAATTTTATTTAAACCTTACTCCATTTTAAATTTTAAATAAAATAATAAACTAAAACTAAAGTTAGTTCTTTATTTTCAAACAATTCATCTTTTATTCATGTAAGATAATTTTTGAATGAATCTAATGCTAGAAGTTTTTTAGCATAATAAAAGTTAATTCTCAAGACCGAACTCACTTCATTCCTGTCACCTGTGCACTGCTCGCTGATAAGATGCCTAAGGTATTCCTCAAACTCTTCATCAGGTGCCTGAATAAACTTACTGACATTCAGATATACTGATATGTTTATGGCAATTATCAAACTATCTTGACCACAAAGCCTGTGTTAAACGTACCAAGCGAACCCCAAATGCCTTAGCAACACCAGCCAGAGTAACATCTGAATGCAAAGGACCAACCCCTCCATAAATAAATACCTCCAAAAGCATCATCCAGAGGAATATCTGTCCGTGGGTTATTCCTTTACCAACACAAAACCTCTCTTTTGCATTTATGCTCAAACGAACTTACCATATCACAGATAGACCTTTGGCGGTCAATTTCCTCTGATACAGAATCAATCTGTTTAAAGAAACACAGAGAAGATGATTTACTTTCTCTAGTTGATGCAACAAAGACAAATGAGTAAGTCTCACTCACATCATTCCGAATAACAGAAGTTTGTTGCACCGACCAACCAACATAAGCATTAAGGGAGGCCATCCAGGGGAACTAGGAGAAAAAAAACAGAAAAAAAACAACCAATGAGAAGTAGTCATCAGTCACAATGATCAACATTTTTTCACAAGTTGCACAAAATATTTGCATATGAAACTTGAGAGATTAGAAGGTTAAGCTAACCGCAGTATGATCACCAATTCTGACGCCAAGAAAAATAGCTCTAATAGGGTTAGCTTTTAACAATGCCTCCAAACACGATTTGAAATCTTGACGAAAAATAACAATATACCACAAATTTTTGGACTAACCATTGACATTAAAGCAATCGCAAACCGTCAATAGGAAAGCAGAACTCAACTGAATTTGTTTATAACAGGTTTTTAAGTAAGGCGATTAAATTCTATAATAGTTAGCAAATAACAAGACCGACCTTAGCTCAGTTGGTAGAGCGGAAGACTGTAGTTGTTGCTGTGATCTTTAGGTCGCTGGTTCGATTCCGGCAGGTCGGATTTTTTTCCTTTTATCTTTTCTACTCAGCTGCTATTTCTTTACAGTTTAATGCGTATAGTTTTGTTTCTTATTTCTTAAAATCCCACTAATGATTCAAAAGCTGATAATTAAGCAACTCGTATTTACAACTACATTGCCAGCAATTTATCAATATCTACATACAAGTATTGGCTACTTTGATTGCACCTAAGAGCAAAATTTAGATACAAACGATGGATAAGTTAAGCCGCTTTACATGTATGTTCTTTCACAATCATCTATGTTCTTCATCCCTGCAAACAAAACAAAATTAACCAAATCTGTAAGCAACATAAATATCAATTTAACATTTGTAATACATAAGTAACAAGTTTTAACCTTTTCACCAAGATTCATTCCTAAGAAGCTGCAATCTATCATCGGTTAAGAGACCTAGTAGAGTGTAACCATTCATGTTAGCGTATTTCACGTCTTGAAGCGGGTGATGACTTGCCAATGAGAACCGTTGAGAGACAGTAAAAGTCGAAGGATCTTGCAAGATGAGCTGGCGGGTGGACTCCTCACAAGATGCAAAAAGCTGCTTCCTTCTTCCTCCCTCACCAAAGTCTATAATCGCTGTTCTTGGCAAACGGATGGTATCTACGGAAGCATGTGTGGATGAAAGTTTCTGAAAGCAAGAATCAACACCTAGTCTCTTGAGACAAACATGGAATCCATCTACACCGATGGTATTAGCTCCTGTTTGGGTCAACGTAGACTGAGTAGAGACTGTATCATCAGAAGATCCAACTCTCGGTCTGTAAGAAGCAACTACATGATCGCTCCGATGACAATATGAGGAGGAGATGCAAACTCCTGGGTTTCCAGTTTCAGAAACCAGTGATGGGCTAAACAAACAAGAAAAAATGCATTGATAAGTTTCTCTACTCAAATGCATCCATGTGAAAGAAGCACAGCACCTCACCTTCCCTCGCTACCATTAATGTTCCACTGACAAAGCCCGATGGAAGAAGCGGACAAGAGAGAACATACATCAGCAGTTGGGGTGGAATTGGCAGAGAGATGATGGATTGTATGAACTGGATTGCTTGTTAAGCCAGCAAACGATGCCAATGGTCCCATGGTTTGACGCATGTCAAACATTAAAACCATTCCATTCTGCAAAGAAGAATGTTAAGAGAGGCAGGTAAGTGCCATGTAAGCAGGAATGAGCAAGATAAAGAAAATGATTAAACCTGTAGTCCAGCATAAATATGGTGAGAGCTGTTGCGATCCCAAGAACAAGACCAAGGTGCAGCCTACAAGAGAAAAGGTAAAGTGATCTTATAATCCTCTAAAATCATATTCAAAGCAAATTTCCTAAGAGATGTCAAAAGACTGTAGCTTACAGGTAGATCATAAGATAAGACAGTGTTGTGGCTCTCCAAGCTGATCAATGGAATAGATAGGTAATTAGGACAACAAGGAATGAAAAGCAACCTGAAAAATTAATGTCCAAACCTTATAACAGACAACTTTTTTCCTAGAGAGCCGAAAACTGCAAGCCCATTATTGTGTGGGGAAATGTGAAGATCTTTTATTGCTCTAGTGGTAGGAGGCAGCATAATGTCATCAATCTCACCCGAATGTAGGCTCATCTAAGATATATATTATTGGAAAAAGTTATATAGTTGCATCACTTGGTGTAAGAAAAAAAATTAAGATGCTAAGAATAACAAACTTACTTGTGAAAGAACAAAAGTTCCACCAACGCCTGAGAGCCTACGAGCCAATAACAAAATCTGTCTACCACCATCTATGTCAAATAAACGGCCACCACTAACTAGCCGTTCTCCCTACAGAAAAAATGGATGAAACTACATCAGACACATAAACACAAACGATACTACAGCCAAAAGTTCTAAAACAATGGGACCAAGATAGAACACCTGATGCCTGAAGCTGCAAGAAGGTGCATGCCCACTTTGTTCTTGGTAGATCTTCTTACCTACATATATGCCCTTACAAATGCTTAGATAGATATTTCCATAATATTTCAAGAAAACCAAAAATAAACAACTATTCCACTTAAGTATGTGTTGCAACAACGAAGAATGTTATTTTGTAGTTACCAGGTATATATTTCTCTTGAGAAGCCACGTTAGACTCTCTCAGTGCACCATTAGCTGCGGTTTCCATATAAGCTATCTTCTGCGAAAACAAAGTTTCCAGCCTTGAACTAACTAAAAGAGAAACAAGTGCCAAGAGTAAGACCATGTTACAACAAACTCATAGACTGTACCTTTTTCAGTTTATTAACTTCTGATCGTAGCTCTGCTTCTCTTTTTCTCCATTGAGCTTCTTTGCTACTCCAACTAGCAGTCTACAAGACATTTACGAATAGAGCGTTAAAAACTCTACGATACTAATACAAAGTGCTACATACATAGGTTACTATCAAATGACAGTCTGACACAAGTCAAAACAAATATAGAAGACATAATGAAGTGAACACATAGAGATGTATTAGTATTCAGGTAGCAATTTAAAGAACTAAGCTCAGAAGAATAGTACATATACTGATCATGAACTATCACAACAGTAATGTGTTTTACCTTCTGTTCGATTGAGTTTAATTTACCCTCGAGGAATAAGATTCTCTGTGAGAACATTTAAGAAAAAATAAAACGAAAATTAGATTTTGATAGCGTGATTTGCTTCCATGTAAATTATATCTTATATCTAACCTTGTGTGCGTCATCATCTACTGCAGCAATCCTTGACGCAAAAATTTTGCGGACATCTCTGAGACTACATGTCCTGTTGCATTGGGGACACTGTAAAAAGAGAAAAATAATGTATCATCAATAACACAGTAAAGGGATGTGGAGAAGCACATAACAACCACACCTTTCCTGCACTACGCGGCTGCTTTAACCATTTCTTGATGCAAGAAAATCCATACAAGTGCCCACAAGGAAGACAGCTTCAATGATTAAAAAAACAAAAGGAACGTATAAGTCCATAGCTATCATTGACGAAACCTAATCATCTAACAAAAGAATCATCATACACCGTTGACTACACTACACTACGATTCCTCGCAGCAAATTAATGGAATAATAATTTATTCACACAATCAGTGGAATCGAGTATATACCAGACTTGATGTTCGCCGCCGTTGGTCCAAACTTCCATACAAATCAAGCATGATGTTCCCTCAGTGTCACTAGGTTTCCATGAAACATCTTCTTCCTGCGATTCTGAAGTGGAACAAACTCCATCTGACTTTATCTGCTTCTCTTTCTCTTCGATCTCGTCCTGAGAAACCCTAGGCACAGATGTATGTACCCTGCTTTGGCTTTCTTCTTCTTCCTCTTCCTCGGTGTCTTCTTCTTCTTCTTCTTCGGTGTCTTCTGCTTCTTCTTCGTCGTATTCGTGTTCGCCTTGTTCATCGAATTCTTCGATTGTTACTCCGCCACCTCTGAAGGCGTAACGCCGGCGGGGCGGCATTAGGGCAAAGTCCAAAACTGAGCGCCAAACGAAGAAGAAGACCAACAGTTCGCGCTGAGTACTTACTTCGAGATCTCGAAGGATAGATTGAACTCCGATTAAACATAGAACAAAACCCGCTGAGTGATTTAGAGGGTCTTGTATTCAAAAAAAAAAGAATAAAAATAATTGCGGTGAGCGTGCATCGAACACGCGACCTTCAGATCTTCAGTCTGACGCTCTCCGAACTGAGCTATCCCCGCTTGTTGTTAAATTGTTATATTGATAAAGTTTAGTCTAGAACTTACAGAATATTGACGCCGTTAAAACCTTCTGGCTCTTTGAGAGAGTTTGCTTTCTCTATGGATTTTTTTTTTCGAGTCTTAATAAAGCAAAGCTAACGACTTCTGAGAAAGTAGACGAAAAATTTGATCTCTAACAGCGATTAGCTTTTGTCGAAATTCCCAATTCCCAGAGTCCATAACCCTAATTTCAATATGGTAAGAATAAGATTTGTCTTTTTGGATCTAACCTCTTAACTCCTGCGGATTCTGTTTCTGGATCTTGTTTTAAAATCGATGATGATATTCCATTCCACAGGTTTGCATCATGTGTTTGGTGCCTCTGTTCCTCGTCCCGCTCGTCAATTTACTGCCTAGGATCATCGATTTCTTAATGGTAACTGGATCCTGCTTTCTTCATAACTCTTACAAAGAATTGTGCTTGCGGTAGGGTCTTGGAAAATTGAACATGTTAGCAACTATTTTTAAAAATGTCTACTTTTCTTAGTGTTTACATAAATATTTTGTCATGATGCTTTAGTGGATCTTGCAGGTAGTTTCAGCATAAGATATAATCTTGTTCCTTGTAATCATTTGGTTGTTCATGTTTGAAAACTAGGCCAAAGTGTATGGATGGCTCGGATGGGAATACAGGAAGCCAGCGCGAGTTCCTCCAGCTTGTCCTTTCAAGCCTACTGCCACCAAAGTAAGCTTAAATTTATCTTCCTCAGCTTTGATTTTTCATTTGTCCATTGTGTCAGAGGTCTCCGGTTCGAGTGACAGCTGGGACAAAATCAATATTACATGTTGTAGTTTCGAGCCTGAGAGATTAGGGCTTCGGCACCAATCTCCTAGTAATTCAAAAAAAAAATTATTCATTCGTCGTTGATTCTTTTCTTTGTTGATGCTCTTAAGTTAATGTTTTAAGTTATATTTCAATTCAACAATATGACATGATCATCCAGATAGCTTCTTTGATGAAGTTACTATACTACCTGTTGTGGATATTCACTTTCTATAATCTGAATGTGGATCTTAACACTTTTTGTTACCAGGTAGCTGCAGAAACATTAAGTGAGGGTACAGAAACAATAGCTAAACCTGCAGAGGATACCACTGGTGGGGTTAAGATGGATTGAAGCTGAGTCCCTCCCTCCTTTAATAATGCTTTTAACATTTTGTGAACATGTTTTGGATTAAAGAATGTGTGTGTGATAATAATGTACGTTGAAAGTTTATGGTCATTGTTGTAACAGATAATTTTCTTATAGTGTTTACATATGTGCGAGATTTTAAATTCCTCAGCAGCTTTGGGATCACTTTAACGCATCTCATGTATTATTCTAAAGTTGTATTATGGTAAGCTTAATTGACCTCTTAAATAGAAAGTTTATAAACACCCAAAACTAAGTTAGGATTAGTCTTAAAAAATTTGTCATAAAAATAGCATTTAAAAAAAAATTGATACATTTATATTTCTAGAAGTAACTAATGTAGACATAGAGTAAGTAAGATTTTGGAGATTGAGTTTAAAATTTTAAAAAGTAAAAAATAAATATTAAAAAATTAAAATAAAAAATGTTATTTTGAATCATTTTATAATTATTTTATTGATAAAAACTTTAAAAATTCATATTGAGAAAATTGCTTTAATCTTAATCGAATTTCATTTTCCTTGGAGCAAATCAAATGGCCCTTGGTTTTCTTCAAAGGTTTTATCCTCCAGAGTTAACAACACCTTTTATCGTTACCTTAATTTTAGAAACCAAAAATGAAAAATAATTAATAAATATTAATATCATCCTGTCTTCACTGTCTTGGTTGATTTTGAATAACAAAGAAAAAAAAAAATTCTGTTTTCCGATTAATAAAGATCATTTCTCTTTGGCCATCTTCCGATATTAGATCGCCGGCAAAATCCGCCTGCAGAAATATCCGATCATTTCTCCGAAGATTTCTTCGATCAATCCAACGGTCTAGATTCTCCGAGTTTCAAAAATTTTCAAGCTTTGATCCAATTTGAGAGTTTCTCTTCCACCTTAGGGTTTATAATTAGGGGAGAAACATTACAATATGTTTAAGAAGATCATGAAAAGTGGGAGCCGAAAGCCCTCTCGAAACGAACCCAATGATCCCTCCTCTACGTTAGGGTTTGATCCCATCTCCAATATGGTTGTTAATCACGCTTCTCCCTCTTCTCCAGCGAGCACCCAACCCCCTCCTATGCATTCAATCGAGCCTCTCCCTTTGTTCAGAGACGTCCCCGTCCCGGAGCGTCAATCTCTCTTCCTCCGAAAGCTTCAAATCTGCTGCTTCCAGTTCGATTTCACCGACCCGTTGAAGAACGCGAGAGAGAAGGAGATAAAGAGGCAAACTTTATTAGAGTTAGTTGATTTTATCCAGTCCGGAACGGCCAAGATCAGCGAGCTTTGTCAGGAGGAGATGGTCAAAATGATCTCTTTTAATATCTTCAGGTGTCTTCCTCCCAATACAGGTCAAGAGCCTGCGGATCCTGAGGAAGATGAGCCTTACTTAGATCCCACTTGGCCTCATTTGCAGCTTGTTTACGAGCTTTTGCTTAGATACGTTGTTCCTTCTGATACAGATACTAAGGTTGCTAAACGGTTTATTGATCATGGTTTTGTGTTTAAGTTGCTTGAGTTGTTTGAGACTGAAGATCCGAGAGAGAGGGAGTATTTGAAGACGATTCTTCATAGGATTTACGGGAAGTTTATGGTTCATAGGCCTTTTATTAGGAAAGGGATTAACAATATATTCTATAGGTTTGTTTACGAGACGGAGAGACATAGTGGGATTGGGGAGCTTTTGGAGATTTTGGGGAGTATTATAAATGGGTTTGCTTTGCCGATGAAGGAGGAGCATAAGCTCTTTTTGATCAGGGCGTTGATTCCTCTTCATAAGCCTAAACCTATTGCTGTGTATCATCAGCAGTTGTCTTACTGTGTTGTTCAGTTTGTGGAGAAAGATTATCGGCTTGCCGATACGGTGATCAGGGGTTTGTTAAAGTTTTGGCCTGTCACGAACTGTACAAAGGAAGTTCTGTTTCTTGGTGAGCTTGAAGAGGTTCTTGAGGCTACGCAACCTGTTGAGTTCCAGCGTTGTATGGTCCCTCTGTTTCAGCAGGTTGCTCGGTGTCTTAATAGCTCTCATTTTCAGGTTAGTAATCTCTTGTTGCTTGGTTTCTCATTTCAACCTATTCATAGTCCAAGCTTCTTGTACCAGTGACATATGTTGTGTGCTAGTTTTGCATATTGAGGGAAAGATCTAGACAAACTTTTAAACTCTGGATCCTTTGTTATTCAGCTTCTTATACCAAAGACTTATGTTGGGTGGTAACTTAAGTTGATGCACCATGTTTCATCTTCTATGTAGCTCAAACTTTTCCAGAGTTTTGCTCTGTATGCTCACATACATAAATCACAATGTGATGCAGGTTGCAGAACGATCTCTGTTCTTGTGGAACAACGAGCACATCGTGGTTCTAATCGCTCAGAACCGAAGTGTAATACTTCCCATCATATTCGCTTCCCTGGAAAAAAACACAGAGTCCCATTGGAACCAAGCGGTTCACGGTCTAAGCTCGAATATAAAGAGAATGTTCATGGAGATGGATCCTGAGCTCTTTGAAGAATGCGAGCAAGAGTATGAAGAGAAACAAGCCAAATCGAAAGAAGTAGAAGAGCAACGCCGGAGTAGGTGGAGGAGACTAGATGAAGCAGTGAAAGAGCGTGAAAGAGTAAGAGAAGAGGATCATATGATCACTTCTTAGAAAAATCAAATAATAATATTCTTTCTCACACTTTCTCTTCATCTCTCTAAGCATTACAATTATTTAATATATTTTCTTCCTTAGTATAACTTTGGCGGTCTATAACGGTCAGTACATTTTTGTAGTGCTAACTCTTATTGCCTAATATATGCATAAACAGTTAACTACATGATTGGTTAGTACATGCAATATCATTTTATAATTTCATATAGTAAAATACTCTAAAATAGTGATTTTTAACTTTTTATCACAAAATAATTTTTAATGAGAAAATAATCAAAATAGATTTCATTAAAAATGTGAATATATATTTATATTCTTTGGATTAACTAATATAAACTTAAAGATTTAAAGTTATGGGATTGAGTTTTCGAACTGAAGTTTAAAACAAAAAAATATATTAAATTTTTAAAATAAAAAGACTATTTCAATCATTTTTTAAAATTTATTTTCATGACAAAAATTTAAAGAGTCTAATTTGTGTTTTTATATATCAAGATTTAACTAGTTAGTATATAAAATTATTCTCATAAGATGGTGACGTTTTTAGATAATGATAAGGTCTTGCTTTGCACGATGTAATTTGTGTTTCTATCATTCAAGTCTACTATATTTTTTCACAAAAACCAAAGTGAATCATACAACATTTTGTAAATGAGGTAATCATTTTTTTTGATAAAACATATATGTAATCAATTTTCGTTTACTAAAGCATATTTGTATGTAACATTTTCTTATAAACACAATTTTGAGTCATGTTTTGATTAGATGATATGTAGCCTGTAGGTGTCCTCTACACTAGCCCCTAGATGATGCTTGCAACCACTACATAACGGTTTGTGGAAAAGTCTTCGCTAAAAAAGGTTTTTTAAGATGATGACGATGAATGATCGATGATCATAATAAAAAAAGAGTATATGCTTTGCTTAGGATGAGTAGTGAAGCTAGCTAGTTGGCAAGTAATGGCTTCTTTTGGCGGCCAAGCAATTCTCTCCCTCTATCTCTCTCTTTCACACACAATCCTCGACGCCAAAACTTAAATATATTCCTTTTAAATTCTATTATTATTTATTAAAAATATTGATTATAAAATTGTGATGCTTTACAATACACTCAATAATATTATTATTACTAATCTAATATATTATTAGTGACACGTTATCAAATAATTATCATAGAGCCAAAGACAACTAATTATGTAGGGTTGGATGAGTAGAAGTTGGATATCAGTCCAGCTCTTATAAACTCATTATCTTTTCTTACTTTTGTGGAATTTATATTGAAGCTTTGTCCAACCGATTACTGCCACCAAGTTAATCTTATACTACAAGACCCTATAAAACAATATAACTAAATATTTTTAAAATATTAAGAAACTAAGATAGGAGAGGTTAATTCACTGAATGCCTATTATTAGCTAATCATAAGCTAATAATGGTTTGATAAAATAATTGGGTGATAAAAAATCAATGTATCTTAGAAAGAGGCGCAAATATAGGGAGTGATATTATATACTTAATATGTTATTACTAATATCATTATAATTTAACAGGTTTTGATGATCATGAGTTGTGTGTTGTGTAATTGTGGGTTGGCTCAACTGCACATGAACTACTCAAACCCAAAATTCGATTGCTTTATACTTTCCAAATGATTAGCTTAGTTAATTAATTAATTAATCAGGTAGTTAAGTTCAGTGTACATAATCCACAATGATTAATAATACTATGATACAAATTCAGAAATGGAATGATATTTCAAGACATATATTTATACATACATATATATATATATATAAATTTTAGTGGGTTAGTTAGTATATACTATATATCATATTTGGATTCAAATCTTAGATGTAATTTATTTTGGTACGTGAACTTAGTCACGTATTGTGGTACTACTACTACTACATGTTGCTTGTTAAGTGTTGTAATTGTGGATAAAACGATTAAAGATGGAGTGCAAATGATAGGTAGTTTAGAAATAAACATAGTTAGAATGCTTGACAAAAAGAAAATGCTATTTAATTATAATTCTCTGTTGTTATAATATTTACATTTGGCCAAGTGTCAGAATTGCAGTTTGTTTTTGGAATTTTCCACTCCAGTTATAGAATGACACTGTTGTAACAGAAATAGATAGTCTAAATAACTTACATATGTCAAAGTAAATCATGCTTGTGACAACCAACTCAAGTAGATTTCATTCTTTCACTAAGATAAGTGCTGACACTGAATCCAAATTTTTGTTATAGCTAGTAGCACCAAGATATATGATAATCATAATGATGAGATGAAGAAGTTTTCATAAGTGATATATTTTAATAAATACCAATTATTTGATTTGATTTTCATAAAACAAGCAAAAAATAAAGTTAACCAAAATAAAGAGAATTAATTTAAATAATTGAAAGAAAAAAAAACAAGTGGTTCCAGGCTTGCAAACCAAAACTTCCAGAAAGGAATCCTTCACCAAAAGTTATTTGGGGTTTGCTTCTTTTCTCATCCTTTCTCTTACCTTTCATTACATATATACTCTCTCTATATATATACAAGAGTACTGTGTGTATAAACAAATACAACCACAAAAATATATATATACCTAGATACTAAGACATATAAACCAAACCCACCAAACATTACTTGATACTTTTCTCCATAAATACATAACTATAACTCTCTTGTGCTCTTCAAAGAGAACCAATTCATAAAAACGGAGGATCATGACAAGCTTTCATGAGGAGACACGTCTAGTACTCCTCACCAAGGGGAAACGAACCAAACGTCCTCGATCTGCGTCTCCTCATATGAACGCAGAAGCAGTATCCGGCGTTTGCAGCGAGGACCGGTCACTAGGGACAAAAGAAGAAGGAGCTGGTGAAGTTGAATTCCAGGGAGCTACGGAGGAAGACCAAGACATGGCGAATTGTCTGATGCTATTGTCGCAAGGACATAAAGAAAAGAGTAGTGGAGATCATTCGTCGATGCAGAAGATTGGTTTCTTGAGCAACAAGAAACCTGTGACTTCTCTAGGGTTAGGGCTAGACGGTGTTTACCAGTGCAAAACGTGTGATAAAAGCTTCCACTCCTTTCAAGCGCTAGGAGGACACAGGGCTAGCCATAAGAAGCCCAAACGCGACGAGAAGAACTCTTCCTCTGCGGTTGAAACGGTGGAATCTGTAGAAGCTGTAGGAAGCTTTCTTTCTCTGCAAGTAACTAGCAGTGATGGTAGCAAGAAACAGGAAAAAACACATGAATGTTCGATCTGCAAAGCCGAGTTTTCTTCAGGACAAGCTTTAGGAGGTCATATGAGGAGACATAGAGGTTTAACAGTGAACGCAAACGCTACTTCAATAACCAAAACTGCGGTATCATCAAGCCATCATCAAGAATCAATACGGCCAAAACACTTTCCAGATTTGGATCTGAATCTTCCAGCGCCAGAAGATGAACCAAAATACATGTTTGCGTCCAAAGATCAGATGCTTCTCTTCGCGGTTGCGTCCAATTCTTTGATTAATTGTCATCACTAATTAAAGTAGTTCTTGTAATTACTTGGTCTGCCTTGATATGTTAATCATTAACCCTCCTCTTATCTAATATTTGATTCTTGTAATTTGACATTGATTTAATTAACTTCAAATTATTTCATTCTTTAACATTACTATTCATTGCTCCATATACTGTTTTGCTAATGTTATCTATATATAGTTAAGAGAATTTTATGATTAGCACATATTTCCAATTATAATCGGGCGGTAACTAGTCGCTTTATAGACTATTATATGAAATATTTTAGTTTTTAAAAAGAATTATAAAATTATTGTGATAAATTATCAAAATTAGATATGCAAAATAAAAGAAATTAGATAAATTTGTGAATATATACTAATATTATTGCTTAAATTGATATATTTAGATTAATTTAGATCGATTTTAACTGATTCTGAATAATTTCAATCGACTAGAATCGTATAAATCGGTATAAATCGGATTTTAAGAAAATCGTTTCGAAGAGGACCGAGTTGCCGTCTAGGCGCTGCCTAGACTGATTTTTAGAACATTATATAAAAGTATATTAATACTTAACTTTGGGAGAATGATTAAAGATGCTGAGGTTGTTCCTTGAAGAGTGGAAGAAGCATGTGACGATGACTTTCATATAAAGTTACTTCGTTTGTTAGCCGCCACTAACCCCCTTCCGTTTGGGGTTGTTCGTTTTATTTTTCTTTCTGATTTCTTAATAATTATTAGTTATTACACATATATTATTATAAAATATACATCATTTCGTTAAAAATGTATATTTTATTTGATAATTTTAAGAGATGGAAACTAGAGTAATCTAAAAACTCTGTTAAAACCTGATTTTAAGAGTGTCTTAACGTAGAAATGCATGCATCTACTTCATCCCTAACAGAAAAATCTTCAATCTCTAAACCAAAATCATGACTAAAGTTCATTGGAAATATCAATTTTTTTTATAAAGTATCAGAACGTGGCGAATTTTAATTTACCTATTGAGAAATACATTGTTTTTGACTAATATTGAGAAATACATTATGTCCAATATATCATGCAAATAACATTTGTCAATGCGTTGAGTTATTTCTTGTTGTTGCGTATTAAAAGTTTGAAAATAATAAATATTATATAGTTCTTAAAGAAAGATGTATATAGTTCATTAAAAAATCAAAGTAATAGTTCAAAAAATTATTTCTTACAAGTTTGTTAGGTATACACATACTGCAACATCTTCTGGAAATAGGTGGTGATGCTACGCTACGTATCATTTAGGTCTAATGGCATTTTTATATCGAGCATGTCATGGCTTTATAGTGTCGTCTATATATGACTCACGTATATATTTGCTTTTGTTAAAATGACACATCCACATTTCTCTTTTGGTAAAATATGAACGTGAATCACATGATACATGAATAATTAAGTACATAGTATTATCAACGGAAACAAGTGAATATTAATTCCTAACATTTCGAAAGGATTAAAAGATTTTTTTTTATTGGGTGAAAGTGTTGCATGTAACAAAGCCGACATGGATGAAAGCAAAAGGGTAAGTCATCTCCAGTTCCATACATTCTCTCACGACCTATATATTTTGTAGTATACTGATACATGGCCTTACTTTTCTGGCTGTCTCAAAAGCTAAGGGCTAAGCTTTGAGTAGATGTGCTTCACACAAACGGCTTAATAATTAATGGGCTATTACGTTATTGGGCCATAGTTTTTTTATTTGTGGGCTTTGATTAGATCAAATATTTTTATTTTTTAGTATCTTATTAAAATATTTAAAAAACAGAGGCGCCACCAAACCGTCGTCTCCCTTTCTCTTCAACTACGTTTTATCGACGGCGAAGAAAAGTATTTTCGTTGGATTCGCCATGGCCGTAGATAGCAGAGTGGATCTGCTCAGAGAAAGAGCTGTGTTGATGAGAGAGTCTCTTCAGAAGAGTCAAACCATCACTGACAATGTCGTCTCCATCCTCGGCTCCTTCGATAGCCGTCTCTCTGCTCTCGAATCCGCCATGCGTCCCACTCAGGTCTCCGCTCTATCCAGATCTTCGATTTATCTCTCTACGAACTTTCGCTGACTTGATCGGGATTTTTTTTGGTTGACTGTGTAGATTCGAACGCATGCGATAAGGAAAGCTCACGAGAATATCGATAAGACTCTCAAAGCTGCTGAGGCTATTTTATCTCAGTTTAATCTTCTCCGTCAGGTTTGTATTCAATTCGTATTGGATAGAATGATTAGATGTATCTTGAGTTTGATCAGAGCTTGGATTTGTGTTTTTAGCTTCTTGTTGAATGGTTATTGAGCAAAGATTATTACTCTCTATTCGTTTCTAGGCAGAGTCTAAAGTACTCAAGGGGCCACATGAGGACTTGGAGAGTTATCTGGAGGCAATTGCTCAACTCAGAAAAATTATTCGTTATTTTAGCAGCAACAAAAGCTTTAAGAGTAGTGATGGAGTCCTTAACCATGCTAATAGCTTGCTTGTGAAAGCACAGTCTAAGCTGGAAGATGAGTTTAAACAATTGCTAGCTTCTTACAGGTTTGTGCTTCTGTACCTAAACAGCGTTTTTTTTTTTTTTGAATATAACCATGATTCCTACCCTTTAACTTCAGGGAACATTTATAGTTGTGAAATGTATTTTAAAGTTACATTTTTTTTTCCTGGATTATCGGAGTTATCAAAAATAACACTTGTCTGGATTATCGGTATTTGAATTATCTTTGTTATATAATCAGTAAAGCTGTGGAGCCTGATCGCCTTTTTGATGGCCTTCCGAACTCGCTGAGACCGTCTGCAGATGGCGATGGTAGTGGAAAATCTCCAATGCCCCACGGAGGACACCACAACGATGACTCAGAAACTGCTGTTTATACACTCCCAGTCCTCATTCCATCAAGGGTGTTGCCACTTTTGCATGATTTGGCTCGGCAAATGGTTCAGGCTGGCCACCAGCAACTCTTACTACAAAATTACAAGTGAGTTGGTTCTTGGCCATTCGTCCTTTATATTTTAAAATACAGTGTCAAATTTCGCTTATTCTACTGGCAAATCCCTTACATTGTAAAATTCATTGTCAAATTGTAACTGCATAATCTACTGGCATTTTCCCAATGCATATTGAAGATACATCTATGTGTTTTGAAATTGTTTTTAATATACTCTGTTCAATGTTTTGTGTGTTTGTTCAGAGGAACACGTTCTTTTGTCTTGGAAGAAAGCTTGAGGAAATTGGGAGTTGAAAAGCTTAGCAAAGAGGATGTTCAGAGGATGCAGTGGGAAGTTCTGGAGGCCAAAATAGGAAATTGGATCCATTTCATGCGCATTGCTGTAAGAACTCTATTTAAGATTTGCAATATTTTTAACATGTGATGTTAGGCTCCTAACTCAAGATACTTTCAACAGGTTAAATTACTCTTTGCTGGAGAAAGGCAAGTATGTGACCAGATATTCCAAGGCTTCGATTCTCTTAGTGATCAGTGTTTTGCAGAAGTTACAGTGAGCAGTGTCTCAATGCTACTTAGCTTTGGGGATGCTATAGCTAGGAGCAAGAGATCTCCAGAAAAGTTGTTTGTACTCTTAGACATGTATGAGATAATGCGGGAGCTTCATACAGAGGTAATACTTTCCTCATTTAAGTAGCCAAACAGTGAAGAGACTTCTGTTAAATGGAAAAACTCCTCTAGTCTCAGCTTTTGGTGGATTTTTATTCTAGTTTTCTGTTTTGTAAGCTTTGTTACATGCCTGATTCACCTCTAAATCCGTTATTGATATGTATAAGCTAACGGATAACATTATATGGCGCAACAATCTCACGAAATTTGTGTCCATGGACAGATTGAGACAATTTTCAAAGGTAAAGCATGCCTTGAAATTAGAGATTCTGCTATGGGGTTAACAAAGAGGTTGGCACAGACTGCTCAGGAAACATTTGGTGATTTCGAAGAAGCTGTTGAAAAAGATGCTACGAAGACTGCTGTTCTAGATGGGACAGTCCACCCACTAACAAGCTATGTCATCAACTATGTCAAGTTCTTATTCGAGTAAGTATCGCGTATGTCTACTTGGTTAGAACTATCCCAACATGGTTCTTCTATTTGCGTATTGCCTGTTTCCATGATTGTATTGATGTATCATTGATGATCTTTGGTGTCAGCTACCAAGCGACTTTAAAGCAACTTTTCTTGGAATTTGGAAATGGAGATGACTCAAACTCGCAGCTAGCATCCGTAACAATGCGGATAATGCAGGCACTTCAAAACAATTTAGACGGGAAATCGAAACAGTACAGAGATCCTGCATTGACACACTTGTTCCTGATGAACAACATTCATTACATGGTTAGATCTGTGCGCAGGTGAGTTCAGTTGCATTTGGTTTATAAAAACCATTCAGTTGATGTAGTTGGTTTTATTGATATCATAAATGTTCACAGATCAGAAGCTAAGGATTTGTTAGGCGATGACTGGGTTCAAAGGCATAGGCGTATCGTTCAACAACATGCAAACCTATACAAAAGGACTGCTTGGACAAAGGTTCGATCTATTTGTTTACAAAGAAATTGAAAGTAAAATGGCAAGGTATGAATGAAACTGATATTATATTTAATTTGTAGATATTACAAACCTCGTCGGCGCAAGGGTTGACCTCATCCGGAGGAGGGAGTCTAGAGGGAGGAAACAGCAGTGGAGTTTCAAGAGGATTATTGAAAGAGAGGTAAAAAGCCTTCAACAACTACAAAAAAAAATGAAATGATTATATATATTAATTATCAGAAAAGTAATGTTTATATACTAAAAAAAATTGAGAAAAATGGAACAGGTTCAAGATGTTCAATATGCAATTTGATGAGTTGCATCAGAGACAATCACAATGGACAGTTCCAGACACAGAGCTAAGAGAGTCACTAAGACTTGCTGTTGCTGAAGTATTATTGCCTGCTTACAGATCATTCCTCACACGCTTTGGGTAAAATACTATTCTCGTCTCTTACCTGCAAAAGTTCATATATTTTTTTTTAATCAAAATGTAAACATTTTTAACCGATGATCGGTGTAGGCCTCTGGTTGAGAATGGAAAGAATCCGCAGAAATACATAAAATATACAGCTGAAGATCTTGAGAGATTGTTGGGTGAATTGTTTGATGGAAAGTCTATGAATGAACCACGACGGTAAAAAAAAAACAAACAAACCAAAGCTAATTGTTGTAAGGTAAATTCTTTCAAACTCATTTTATTTCATCTTATTCGTTGCCATTGTATATGGAGTGTCCACTTTTCCTTTTTGTTTGTATTCTTTTTAGTTACTGATAAGTGTGTAAATTGCTTGGAAAGGACGTTTTCTCTTTTGTTTACGTTGGCCTAATAAGCCTAAAGCACACGGATATGAGATCTCTTTAAGTGTGAAAGATTTCATCTGAGATTTAGAGCTCTTAAATTGACATTTTATAATAGTATTTTACAAAGGTGATTTGATGTTTTAACTCGATTAATAACACAAAAAAAGGTATTCTAAATTTAATACAAAAGAAACCAAATAATTTTTTTAACAATATGAAACCGACCACAACCTTATTGTTGAACCAGAGAAGACAACAGAGCTCTGTCAACATGCATACTTAAACGAAAAAGGAAAAAAGATATCGTTTTTAATTAGTTTGTTGACTAATCACATGTTTGGTAATGGCATATTCCTTTTAGAAGATCCAAATTCTCCCAGCATCTTTACATGGACTTGCTCATTTCCATCATCTCCTTCCACTTTTCTAAAATATTAATAATTTTATTTATTTCAATGTCATCTTTACACTAGGGGTGGGACGGGTCGGATATCCGGGGTATTTTAGGATATCCGGATCCGGATCCGGATTCGCCGGACCCGTGACTTTAGTATCCGGATCCGGATCCGTGTCTTCCGGGTATCCGGACTTCGGATATCCGCCTAGATATTGTCATATCCGCGGATATCCAGATTCGGATCCGGATCCGTAAAAATAAAAATAAAAAATATTTTTTTAAAAAAAATATAAAAATAAAACATAAATTAAACATTTATACAAAATTTATGAATATATATATGACATATAATATTAGAAAAAAATTAAATATAATATTACAAAAATTATTTTATGTATAAATACTAATATATCAAATAAAATTATTAATAAAATTAAAAATTTAATATATTTTAAAAATACGGATCCGGATCCGGATATCCGGACCTAAAAATTAAGATATCCGGATTTGGATCCGGTTTGGACGGATCTGAAATTTTACTATCCGGATTCAGATCCGGACACTCCAGATATCCTATTTTCGGAGCGGATACGGGACGGATCTCGGATCGAATCCGGATCCCGGATAATACGTCCCAGGCCTACTTTACACCAATGACAATTCTTACTTTCATTCTCCTTTACACCAATAATATTTACATTTTTGTTATTTTATACCCCATTTTAAATTCAGAAATTGCATCATGTATACATAAAACAAACATAAATTCACAAACTAACTAAAATTCCCCCTCTCTCATACTTTCTCTTCCTATTTCTCTCTTCTCTCTATCCCAAAATTTAATTTATTTTTTCTTCTTGGTTATTTGGCAAATAAACCTTTTTAAATTCATGTATACTTTAAACTCATATACAAGTCCACATATGAATTGTATTATTCACATTTAGTTTAATGTCGGTATAAATAGATATACTAAATGTTATTTTCTCCGTTTTATATTAAGTGTCGTTATAAAAAAAATTTTTTATTATAAAATAAGTGTGGTTTTCAACCTATACAAAATTTATTTTTCTATTGGTTGAAATATGGTTAGTGGTATAGATAATTGTGTTTTTATATAAAAAATATGTAAAACTAATTATTTTGTTATTCATATGTAAAAAGATAAAATGACACTTAATATGAAATAGAGAGAATAGTATATTTGTATTCACTTTCAGAAACCGTATACAAATAAGAAAATAATCTAATTGTTAACAGACACGTGATACAGTGATTACACTGAATTGATTAATTACTTCAAAAAGTGTTTTGAAGAAAATAGTGGAAAGAACACTATGACTTGTGCAAGACAAAAGTGTTTTCATTCTCTCTTTATATGTACCTCCAAGACAAAATACAAAGAGAGAAATCCATTAAAACCCTAACGTCCATTGTTGAAAGTCTCTTTGGCACAACACCAACCAAAACCATATATGGCCATCCCCTAAAGAAAGTGAAGATGAAGAACCGTTGGATGGATATAAAGATCTCACCATAAATGGTTTTGGAGGTTCAGATTCTCTTTAGGGGATGGCCTAAACACACAAGAGTACTCACAAAAGGTAAGAAGAAAAAGGATATCTCTTGGAGATTATGATTATGAAAATATGAATTGTGTTTATGTAGGTGTTGTGTGGATGATAATCATAATCATCATCATCATCTTAATATCATTATGGTGATGATGAGGATTGTGTGTGAATGGAGCGATGAAGATTGCATGAAGGTTGATGGAGACAAGCTTGATTTGTCTTTTGTTTATCTCCCTCGTTAGGGCAACTTCGATCCTTTGGCAAGCTTCGGTTCCCCTCGGAATCAGCAGATTATTACTATCTTACTTACTCTCTTTGATCTCTTTGTGAGGAATAAACGAATATTCGGTTTCTTATATCTCTAAACCAATCAACATTTCCACTCTCTTTTTTTTTTAGTTTTTAATGGTGTCTTCGAACTAGCTACTTCGATCAATATTTTTAGCAGTCTGTTTATCTGCAGCAGAAATACATTCAAGTTGGGCCATTGGTAAGCCCATTAATACTCCAACTCGTTGCTTAATTAAATCCGGTAAATTTAAAACATTATAAGAGCATATATGAAGAAAAACCCAAGAGAGCCCTAATTAAACCGTGTCTGCCAAGCTCTCGTACCTAAGAAAACCTAATGAATCATTCATGTGGCATATTTAAAAACAAAAAGTCAATCTAAACATATAAAACGTAGGGATATTATGATATGATTTAGTAATAATCTAAAGAGCAATATGTATATATTTAAGCAGAACAAATAACAAAAGCCATAACTAAAACCGTGTGTGACAAGAAAGCTATCAAAGCTCTTAGCATTCATGATACATACACTTGAAAAGAAAACTACAAAACATCTTTTAGGTTGGTTAATAAAAAAAGCAGCCGGGGGGATTTTTATGTCTTTAAGCAGAAGAAACTCCGCAGAAAATTCATAAACGAACTATGCTTCTTCAAATTGGGCTTCTCGTTTTGCAACTCATCAGCTTTGAGACAAGACATCTCAGGCTCAAGTTTCTTGACTTCTTCTTGTTTGAGTTCCACAATCCGATGAGCTTCACAAGCATTACGTTTCTTCCTCTCTACGTAAGCCGTCTCTAGCTGCGACGACTTCACATATGTCTCTCTTTGTCTACGCAGTTGTTCGTTCCTCATATCATTCTGAAGCTTCATCATCCCTATTATTGCCGCACCCATTGGTGTAATCTTATATAAAACTCTTGTTTAAGAGTTTAATAGGCTCAATTAGTATCGCCTTCTCTTTATGTAGGCAGCGAAAGACCTGAAGTTACTTCCAAATCTCTAGATAAATTCGAATCTAATTAGTAAATATTTTAGAAGTCTATTTTTTTCTGTAGCATAAATTATTTAAGTTGGCCCATTGTTAACCTAGTAATAGTCCATCTCATCTTCTCTTCAAATTCGGTAAATTTAAAGACATTATAGGAGAACATATAAAGAAAAGGGAAAAGCCCTAATTAAACGTGTCTGGCTAGCTCTCATACCTAGTAAACCTAATGAATCATTCATGTGGGCACATCAAAAATAAAAAGTCGATCAAAATAAATAAAACGTAGGGATATTTGTGATATCTAAACTATTAAAAGTGAAGTACAAATTTGAAATACCCCTTAGTTTTCCTCAATAATTACAATAGATTGCCATTGATACTATCCTTGCATCCAAACATCTAAATATTGATTATTAACAAGAGAAAAATAAATCTAGGCAAAGCCCATTAACAACATTTTTCATTGAAATTGGAGATTTCATAAAAAATGTATATGTGTTTATACATATATATAGAATTAAATTAATTTTATTTTTATTCATATTCATATAAGCTAACCAACTATATTTGAACTATAAAAAAAGTTAATAATGTCAATATTTTTTATATAATCTGAACTTATTCATTTACAATAACAAAATCATGTAACTTTCCATAACAATTTAGTAACTAAAATACATACTATTATTTATTATTAATGGTTATATATATAAACAAATACAATGTATTATTCATTTGTACGTTATATATCTAATAAGAATAATTTATGTAATTTATAAATTTAAAATTTTTAATCACCGTATAATACATATACACAGTTATGTCTAGGACGTATCGATTTTCTGAGGTATTTTAGGATATACGGATTCGGATATGCATTCGTCAGATTCGTAAAATTGTTATCTAGATCTGGATATTCGGGGTTTGGATATTCGGACTAAAATCCGAATACACGCGGATATCTGGACCTGTTTTTTAATTAAAAACTAAATATTACCCATATTTTAGTTTATTTAAAATTATTATTTTAAAAAACTTTAAAAGCATTCAAATTTAAAATTAAAATTTTAGTTATTTTATATAAAAGTATATATAATATACATAAATAACTATAATTCAATTTTAAATATTTAATATTCAGATCTGGATATTCAGACCTAAATTTTACTATCCGAATTCGTACTTGGATTAGTCGAATTCGTACTTGGATCAGTCGAATCCGTAAAATCACTATCAGGATCCCCGAATATCCGTTTTCTGAAGCGGATGGGATCCTAGATCGAATAACGAATATCGAATATTAAGTTTCATTCATATGCACAGTTATATCAAACAAATTGCTTAAAATATTTGAACTTATTCATAAAAATAACATCCGCGCGGGCGCGCGGGTCAAAGGCTAGTTTGTGTTATAAGTGTCACTTTAGGTTTTTGCACACGGATTAAGAAAACAATTAATTTTGCATATTTTCTGTATAAAAACACAATTACCTATACACTTAACCATATTTCAACCATAAAAAAATAAATTGTAACATAAAATTAATAAATTTTGCATCGAAAGTCGAAAACGACACTTATTTTGTAACAAAAAAATTTCTCTAAAACGACACTTATTATAAAACAGAGGGAGTATAAGATATGAAAATTCTAATAAATAAAAACGATTAGTAATAACACATGGATCAAATCTCATCCACTTCATTGACAAACAAGTGCGAGGATCTCTTCATTGAAAAGAAAAGGAGGACAACACATGGAGAAAACTATGACCATTTGGTTTGCTCTACGACAGTAGATAGTTAGTTGTGTTCTTATTTTCACTATCTCAGATGAATTCAAAATTGATCAAAGTTCACATTTATTATAAAAATGTTTTTGAGATGAATAAATTTAACATTTTTTCAAAAAAAAAACGATTAGTAATATCTAAAGAGAAATACATATTTCTGTCTTGGTGATCCATCTTGGTTTCTTCTTCAACTTGGCCTTCTCCTATGACATGGTTAGCTTGAGAGTTTTTTTTAACCTCTTGTGATGACTGATGACAACTAAGCGCAACTCCAATGGTAGTTTTTTACCATGGAGTTCTCAAATTACATATTAATGTATATATAATAATTATTATTTAATTAAAATTATACTAAATTTTTTGAAAACTCAACCAATAATATGTCAAATGATGTCTTATTCATTACCTACGTATGAAGTAGGCTCAGAATAAGATAGTGGACTAATGCATTACTTTGTTTTGTGTGACGATTTAGTCAAGGTTTTCGAGTTCGTGATGTTTGTTATTAGCTTACACAATTTATTTTATTGATTTTTAGATTCTATTATTTGACTCTTTATAGCAATCTAGAAAGCTGCATTTTATGTACTACAATTTTTTGTTTGAATAAATTTTAAGTTCATTCAAAAATGTAATGTATCTGATACTATACTTTTTTTTTGAAAAAAGATAATGTAATGTGTTTGATATTGGTAACGAAGAGAAAGGAGTTCAGTACTCACCACCGACCCATGGGTTTTGCGTGACAATATATTTATTCTAAAATAACTACGTGTAGGTAGGTTTCTTATATTGCTTGGCAGTGATTAAGCCATGACCTATTGATATTTTGCAAGACCAACAAAACAAAACAAAAAACAAAATTTCGTTGGTATTTACTTGTTTGGCAGACATGTGATTATTGTTATTTGTTGAAATCGACAAATACTATATTTTGGGACCATGCCTTATTACAAGTAATATGCTTTTTTGAGCATTTACAGATAATTTGCATGAAATCAAATTTGTTTGATGTAAGCCACATATATACAACGACGATCGAGGATGTATTTGTCCGATTATAGATATTTTGTAGAATGTATTATTTTTCTTTAAGTTCAGTGTTCTTTGTGTTAATCAGGGCAGGCAAGTACGTATAAATATTTTGATATGATATTATTTAATTTAGGAGTATATATTAGGATTTTATTGAACTATATTCAATTTAAAAATGTTTATATCTAAACATTTTAAAAAAATTGTTTCCGATATGGTCGGGTTTATTTATAAGAAATGAATAACACAAATGAGTTTTAGTTCTCCAAGTTTCACTCTTTTATCCCATCTTTTCCCCATGAACTCTCTCTTTCTCTCCATTTCGATTTGTCCTTCCCAAAAAAAAAATTAAAAAGGTTTATGTTTAAGATCTTGAAATGGATTCTTTGATAAAGCTCTTCTTCTCACTATTACTAATCTCTTCTCTAATCTTTGGTAATTTACAACATCTTATAATACATAGTACAATCTATCATTAGATAATTTATGAAGTTACAATTTGTTGTTTATGGATCTATTATGGCAGGAGAAATCAAAGGAGTAGAGAGTTCATCAAATCATCATCATCATCACTTGTACGGTACAAAGAAGCTGTTTGTGTTTGGAGATTCTTATGCTGATACTGGAAACATAAAGAAGCCTCACGCTGTGTCATGGAAAGTCCCTTACGGCATCACTTTCCCCGGTAAACCCTCTGGCCGTTTCTCCGACGGCCGAGTCTCCACCGATTTTCTAGGTAACTCCTTTCTTTTTTTTCTTTTTACATTCCTCTTACGGTGACAATGTGAAAGGGAAACAAACACATATATGAATTGTCAAAGTACGTGCGTTAGAGTTTGACTTAGTATTACTTTCATACAGGGCCAAAGATGTTGGAAACACTAAACGATTTAGTAAGAACTTTTTCAATTTTTTTTTAATATAAATTTGGAAGTTTATTTCAATGTAATTTAAAAAAAAAAATTGGGATCCTATACCAATATTTCAGTTTCCTAGGAACTGATTAAATAAATATTTTTGGTGCAGTGTTAGCGAGTTTGATGATTGGGATGTAGGTTAGCCGTAAAATTTTATGGCCAAGATGAAAACTATGTAAATTAATAGGACTACAATGGCGGTTTATCTAAAATAAAAATGTAAAACGTAGTCAAACTAAGCAACCAAATTTAGGTATATACTGTATAATATATTGTATGAGCTTGGAATGAAATATACGTAACTGTTTAGAATAGGTACCTGTCATAAGTTAAAAAAAAATTGCAATTCTACCACAAGTTTGATATCACTTTGCAAACTTACTTTTAATAAATAACAATTTGCAAAAATACCTTATTTTTTATATGAAAATAGATTTAATTAATTTTTCTAAATATTTATAAAAAATTAAAAATTAAGCCTCACCCCTTTAACACTAAATCCTAAACAATAATCAATAAAATATAAACTCAAATGTTAATATATTTTTGATAATGTGTATTTTTGCAAAATGGTACTTAACTTATGTTATTCTTAGCAATTTCTCTTATAAGTTTTACTTTACTACTATCAGTATGAAATCACTTTTCTTATATTTTTAATATGTTAATTAATATGCCCATAAATATATAATTATTCGTATTGAAACACTTGTATATGAACAAACAAACAATGTTGGTGGATGAGTGCAGCAAGATTGTTGGGGATTAAAACACCCTTTGCTTACCTCTGGAAAGATTACGTGGCAAAAGAAGGGCTACGGTACGGAATGAATTTTGCGTACGGAGGAACAGGAGTGTTCAACACTAAGAGTAAGAGTCCAAACATGACCATTCAGATCAATCTCTTCGAGCAGCTCCTTGGCGATGTCTACTCTCAATCTGACCTTTCTTCTTCCCTCACCCTCGTCAGCGTTTCTGGCAACGACTACTCCAATTACCTTGCCCTAAACCGCTCCATCGCTGTAAGAAACCACTCCTTCTTATTAAGATATATAATATATTTATTGATAACATAATCAAAGTATCAAATATAGATTTTTTAACTCTTGTGTTTACGTGGTTTTGAAAACTATAACTTTTATAACCGAACAATAATTGATTATTAAAAAACCTCCTTCAGCATACTTGTTTTTTTTCAAAAAAAAAACAATAATTGATTACATAGGGTTACATTAGGAAGTATCATATACTTTAAATGTCATTGTAGATAAATTTTTTGTTATAAAATAAATGTTTTTTTCAACTTTCGATGCAACATTTATTAATTTTTTACCACAATTTATTTTTTCTATTGGTTGAAATATGGTTATGTGTATTAGTTGTGTTTTATATAAAAAATATGTAAAATTAATTATTTTTTAATCGGTGTTCACAAAACTAAAGTGACGTTTAATATGAAACAGACCTTTTACGTATACATCTAAACAGAACAAGATTTTAAGCTCAACCAGTTTAGTTGGTTTTTCTTTTGTCAAAACCAGTTTAGTTGGTTGAGTTAATTCCTTTTTTTTCTACATCTATTGCAACTCGTAGGCCCTTCCAATATTCATAAAGCAAGTGGTGGATCAAACCGAGCTGAATTTGAGGCGAATCCATGCATTGGGACTGGAAAAGATAGCAATACCATCGCTGCCTCCACTCGGATGCCTCCCCCTCTACAGCTCCCTCCAGGGTTGCAACGACACTTTCAACGCGTTGGTAAACTACCATAACAGCTTGTTGGAGCAAGTAGTGTCCAAGCTCAACAACGAGACCAACCATTCTACTTTCGCCATCATTGATTTCTATAACGCCTTCTTGACCATTTTAACGAACAAAGGAGAGAGTAGTCCAGCGACTAAGAGGTTTGAGACCCCCTTGAAACCATGTTGCGAAGGAAGTTGTGGGAATGTGGATGAGAAGAAGTATACGTTATGTGATGATCCTGAGTCTGCTTTCTTCTGGGATGGGCTTCACCCTACTCAGGAAGGATGGAGATCTGTTTACTTAATATTAGGCAATCTATCTGCCTCTTTGCTTAAACCGTAAAACCACACTTTAGGATCGGTTCAACCTAATTAATGTGTACTTGTAAAACCAAGACCAAGGCATATAAACCTCTAGTTTTTCGAAGATGCACTTTTGTTACTAACAATGTTTTACTTGGTTGTATTAAGTAACTTTCGAAAATATTTGGTTAGTTGTCCTCTCTCCATCGCTGGATGTTTATTCGTAATTGTTTTTAATATCTGTAATGGTATTTGTTATTATTTTTCTTCAACTATACAATCTGTAAAACTATATAAATGGTAAAAAGCATACGAGAATTTAATAATCACGTTCGTTTGGAACAATAATTTAAGGGATAAAGTAACTAGTCAATAATCAAGGGGGATGTGCCAAATATCCATTGACGTGAATTAGAAAAGAGAAGTCATTGTCTGGGTAAGCAGCCACGTTTTAAGCCGTGTGAACGTAAAAATCTCGATTAATAATAATTCAGGATTACCTACGAATTCGAATTGTACCGTGTGATGAGAAAAATAGATTACGAGAATCGAAATCAGGATTCTTGCATCAAATAAATACATAAATAATAAAGTTCAAAGAAATACACACATAAAGTTGAAAGATAAAGTTCAATGGAATAAGCAAAGACTTCAAATATATGAACGTCGACAATGTTTTAGGGCAGGATTAATGCATGTCTCTTAACAAGGGGTTCTTATTTTTTAAGAGACCGTATCTTAATTTTAACTAAGAAAACTTAAGAACCGTCTCTTAATTAGGAGACATAAGAGACATCTTTTATCCAGAAAAATGTTAAAAAAAAAAAAAATTAAAAAGAGGACAAAAAAATTAAGAACCCTATCTTAAGAGACCCGGGTTAAAGATGGCTTTATATAGACTGATTAATTAATATCCCCTCACTTTCACAAAACAGTGTAATTAAAGAAAACTAATAATAATAACGCTTGTCAAGTTTGGCAAATTAAATTCCTAATCAACTATATTGACCAACCAAGTAATAGCCTCCGTCTGTAATTACGTAAATGACTAGTTTTAGAAGTTAATATATTTGATATGGTACAATATAAACAATTATTAGTATTATATTATTATATTATATTTTCTTTTTGTCACAAAGTATTAGATCATGTTGAAATAATTAGATGACTGATTAGTATTTTCAAGAAAAAATCCATAAATTTATACTTATCCAAAACTCTCTAATCACAATCGAATAGTAATCACAATTAGACTAACATTAAACAAATACTTATCGAACAAAAGAAAACTCAAATGGTGCAAAACAAAAGAACGAATAAACACAAAGAATAAAGATACAAAAGTTGACCAGATCCTAGTCGTTTCACATCAACTTGAAGGCTGCCTTTACCTTACTATATATAATAAGGCACAAAGATACATTAGTTAGAACTTAGAACACAATCCAATTTAAAACCCCATCTTCTCCTTTCCTTTCTATTGTCACTAATAGAGAAGCCTTTGCTCTGAGAATCTTGAAAATGAGTTCTTTGATCAAACTCTTCTTCTGCCTCTCTGTATTACTCCTTTTTGGTAATTTTACATTCATCTTATAGCTCTAATCTTAAAGATTCTTTCAAACCCATGATTAATTTTTTTTTTTATATTAAAAAACATATGCAGGAGAAATAAATGGAGTTGAGGGCTCAAACCAAAATCACCGCTTGTACGGATTCAGACCAACGAAGCTGTTTGTGTTTGGAGATTCATATGCTGATACAGGGAACATTAAGAAGTCTCTTTCTACTTCTTGGAAATTTCCTTACGGTATCACTTTCCCCGGTAAACCCGCCGGCCGTTTTTCCGACGGCCGCGTCTCCACCGATTTTCTAGGTAACTCGCAATCCTAAGGACTACAACCTAGCAATATTTTCCAGAATCACGTAACTGACTTTATTTTTAAGTAGAAGTTAAGGTCCATTATGGTACAACTAATACCTGATTATGTATCAGATTGTGAAAAATGTTACGTGATTGATTAATGTTAGGTACCTTAACTAATCAATGTTTTACCCCCATTTTAAATTAAAACTAACGACCGCATGTGTGAATATCTATGTGTGTAAATGATGACGCGTATTAAATAAGGTCCACAAAACAATGATGCAAGACTGGTCTAGTGTCAAATCCAGTGCGCCACTCACTTTGCTTTTTGGCCATCTTCTTCCTGTACTTTGCTTTTTTTTTAAAGTGCTTTCTCACTTTCTTTTCTTTTTATTTATCTTTAAAACTATTTTATTTAACCTGAAAAAAAAACTAGTTTTATTTCCTTTGCACCTATAAACCTTTTCCTGCTAACAATTATCATTATATGGCTGTGTTGGTTAATAAACAGCTTGTAAAGTAAAGTTAGACATCATATCAAACTTCTTTTTCTTGTGTTAGTGATATGATAACATCTGACGAAATTTTTAATTTATAATTTCTTCTCGAAATATTGTATAGATGGGTTGGTAATGGAAATAGACAATTATTTATTGGTGAGTGTCAGTGTTGCGTCAAACCTGTACTGTACTCTATGCCTGTATAGTTAGTGTCTATGACCAATGTCATTTTCCTGACGAGTGAAACTCAATATATCAGATATGATTCATAGATAAAAAATGAATTTTTTTTTTCTTTATATTTATGACCCCCGCAACTGAAAATATTCCATGCAACTTTTTCATTTGAAACCACAAAGAAAAAAAAACTTACAATGTAACTTGTGTTCTTAACACATTACCAAGATCACATTAACATGTATGATATATATGGAGGTCGCACATAACAACATATATCAAAAATAATTGATCACTTTAGTTATTTTTTTTTTCATTCATTGTTATCTTTCTTTATATATCTTTTTTCTAAAGGTTAGCACTTTCTATTTGAAAGTAAGCTCATCGTAGCTACTAGTGCTTAGCATCAACAAAGCAATAGACACTTCATGCTTCCTTTCCTTTTACCCTTTATGATTATTATATAAGAAGACTATAAAGCTAAACACAAACATATGCGATGTCACAGTTCATACATCATGGTACGTAATATATTCTAAAAACTAAAGTCTATATCAGTAGTCTTTCTATATATATTTCTTAGAACCGATGCATGTCTTATGATTCCTAGTTGATACAAAAATGTTTTATATACTAAAAATATGGTTTGAAGTGTCTAGAATTGCAAACTTCAACCAGAGTATAAACTTCGACGGACAGATTCTTGCTATATTGATTTTTTTTTAGCTTAAATTGCTATATATAATGATTCTTGTTAATATATAATCGAGTCTGAGAATTGCACTGGAATATAACTGAAAGAGAAATACTCTAAGATAAATAGAAAAAAAAATTGTCACTAAAATAATTTTTAAAGAGAAAAATGACTAAAATAGATTTTACTAAAAAGTGTAAATATACATTTATATCTCCCGGTTAAAGAACTAAAGTTTAGAGTTATCGAACGGAGTTTTGGAAGTGAAATTTAAAATTAAAAAAATATTAAATTTTTTAAAATAATAAAATTTATTTTGGTCAATTTTTTCCTCGAGATTTATTTTTGTAACAAAAACTTTAAAAAATTTCTTAGAGAGATTTTCCCTGAAATGGAGAAGTCAATATAGCCATTATCATTAATATACGTTAAATCACTCTTTTGAAACATGCGGATTATCATCATGAATTGCCCAATTCATATTCGAGTTATTCAAACACTAATAAATTTTTAATTATGTAGCAAAATTCGTGGGAATAAAATCACCAATCCCATACTTGTGGAAAGATTACGCGGGAAAGAAACGGTTACAATACGGAATGAATTTTGCGTACGGAGGAACAGGAGTGTTCAACACTCAAGTTCCATTCCCCAACATGACCACTCAGATCGATTTCTTCCACAACATTCTCACCGCCGGCTACATCTACTCCTCCTCCGACTTTACTTCCTCCGTCGCTCTAGTCAGCATTGCCGGCAACGATTACTCCACTTTCATCGCCCAAAACCGCCCTGCCTCTGTAAGAAAAAAATACAACACATTTCATATTTATTTTTCTTATCATTATTAGTGCCCGTAGGCGGATAAAATATAACAAATCTATAAAACATACATTTTTGAAGTTTTTATCGCAAAAATAACACTTAAGAAAAAATAATCAAAATAGACTTTTTTTTATTTTGAAAATTTTAATATTTTTAATTTTTATTTAATTATAAACCTCACCTTCAAACTCAAACCCATAAGTTTAAATCATACATTTAGATTAATTAATCCAATGGGTATAAATATACATATTTACACCCTTTAATAAAGTCTATTTTAATTATTTTTTTTTCATAAATGCTATTTTAAAAATAAAAAATTTTTAGGTCTATTTTGATCTTTATCTCGATAAAATATTGGTTTTGCCTCCAAATTTTTAAAATACCTTCAAATTGTCGATTTATTTATATTTTAAGATTAATTTAAAAATTGTTTATAACTCCAAAATCTCAGATCCTATCATGTTTTTTGTTTCAACTTAATTAATGTGTAATGATATTAAATGGTATCATACTTGTAATAGACTTTGTTTCAACTGAGTTTATTCATTCATTGTAGGACTTTCCGGCATTCATAAAGCAAGTGGTGGATCAAACAGAAGTGAATCTGAGGCGTATCCATGCCTTGGGAGTGAAGAAAATAGCAGTACCATCGCTTCAGCCGCTCGGTTGCCTCCCCGGAATCACCGTTGCCTCCTCATTCCAGCGTTGCAACGAGTCACAAAACGCTTTAGTGAAACTTCACAACAGCTTACTGCAACAAGCCGTGGCAAAGCTCAACAATGAAACCAAGCAGTCTACATTCATCATCCTTGATCTCTACAACGCTTTCTTGACCGTGTTCAACAACAAAGGAGCTAGTCCAGGGAGTACGACGTTTCAGAGTCCCTTGAAGCCGTGTTGCGTTGGCGTGAGCAGTGAGTATTTCTGTGGAAGTGTGGATGAAAAGGGAGTGAAAAAGTATGTGATATGTGATAACCCTAAAGCTGCTTTCTTTTGGGATGGAAGTCACCCTACAGAAGAAGGATGGAGATCGGTTTACTCGGTTTTACGTGAAAGTCTTACGGCGTCTTTTGTTAAAGCGTGAGGAGCAAGAAACACATATTTTTAGGGTTCTTCTTTTAAAGCTCAATGTTTGTTCTTTCTCTGTTTTTTTAGTCTCTCTTCATTCATTTGTGTTTCTGTATTCAATGTTAAAAGGTTGTGTGACTAATAAAACCCCCAACTTGTTCATTTTTTAAATTATTAATTAGCATCCTATTAATTAGCATCCTATTTAAGTTTCATTTAAGTGGGAAAGTAATAAAGTAAGAAACTAATAAACCGGAAATTAGGGTTGAACAAGATCCTAATAACAAGCTAAATAACTGAGTCTTATACTAAGACTTAGCCAAAGAAGACAGTTTTAAAAAGGATAAGTGGCTATTAAGTAGTGACATCTTCTGTTTTATTAACGTTAGTGTGTAAGATTATCTTCTCAAACCAAAACAAATCTCAGTTTTTACTAGTCTAAGATATCATAAAGATGGGTTTATGGTTGTTTATACTCTGTTTTTACCTTGTTAACACCGGGTTAAAAGCAGACACGCAAGATGAAGTTGACAAGAGACAGGTAACTATGTAAGAGTGAAGAGAGTGATTTTTTGTGTGTGTTTGTATGATGAGACAATCTGAATCACTCATACTTCTCGTTCTGTTTTTCTCTTTCTTTATAGCCTTACATTGTGTACATGGGAGATGCAGCTGAGAAGTATCATATCGAAGCCTCTGAAAACCATCATAATCTTCTATCAAAAGTGATCGGAGAGTGAGAGTCACAGTTTTTACTAATAGAATCTGCATTGGTTTATCTGAAAACTTTTTATATTTTTGTTGTGGTTGTTGCAGTGAAAGCAAAGCAAGAGAAGTTAGAATGTATAGTTATGGAAAGAACATTGATGGATTTGTTGCAAGACTTCTTCCTCATGAAGCAGATATGCTATCACGTACGTAACGCAAATGTTTAAGAGCTTAACTCAGATGTGTGGTTAGCTGACTCTTTTTAGATTGTTTCTGCGCATGCAGGCGAAGAAGGAGTTGTATCGGTGTTTAAGAACACTCAAAGGCAGCTTCACACGACAAGATCATGGGACTTTCTTGGACTTGTTGAGTCTAAATACAAAAGAAGTGAAGCTGTTGAAAGTAACACCATTGTAGGAGTTCTTGACACAGGTAAATAATCTGAAAAATATCGATAATACCGGATTTATATTAACACATTTTATTTGTTGTAAAAGGAATCTATATAGACTCGCCAAGCTTTGATGACAAAGGATTTGGTCCTCCTCCAGCTAAATGGAAAGGAAAATGTTTAACAGGAAACCACTTGAGTCGTTGCAATAAGTATAAAATGCTATGTTTCCATCGTTTTCTTACAATTTAGTAATGTTATTTTACTGAATTTTTTTGTGTTTGGATTAATGTTATTACAAAACAGCAAAGTGATAGGAGCAAAGTACTATCACTTGAAACAACCGAGTTATAACGATACGGCTGCGGATTACGATGGTCATGGGACTCACACATCTTCAACAATCGCTGGCGTTGCCGTCTCTGACGCTAACCTATTCGGAATTGCAAACGGCACAGCAAGAGGAGGTGTTCCCTCTGCTCGTATAGCCACTTATAAGGTCTGTTTTTGTTTTTGTTTTCTTGTAGCAGAAGGAATCTCTGACACAGTTTAAACTCTGTTTAGGTCTGCTGGGACGAAGGGTGTTCGGACATGGACATGTTGGCTGCATTCGACGAGGCTATCTCTGATGGAGTCGATGTAATATCGATCTCCATCGGAGGAGCCTCGCTTCCTTTTTTCGAAGATCCTATTGCGATTGGTGCGTTTCACGCGATGAAAAGAGGGATTCTCACAACGTGTTCCGCAGGTAACAATGGTCCCGGTCTGTTTACTGTTTCAAACCTAGCTCCGTGGGTGATGACCGTCGCGGCTAACTCGGTTGACCGTAAGTTTGAAACTGTTGTCAAACTCGGCAATGGACTCACCGCTACTGTAAGTATGTTTATTTCAAGAACTTGCTTGTATGACACGTAACCTAAGAGTTCTAGATTTTTTTTTGTAGGGAATATCTCTAAATGGGTTCAATCCAACGAAGAAGATGTATCCTTTAACGAGCGGTTTGCTTGCGTCTAACATAACTGCAGGAGACTATGGAGAACCGTAGTAATTCTCAGAAACAGAGATCTTTCTTAATTGTTTCAAGAGTCTTTTTTTTAAAGAGGAGTGTGAATTGATGCAGTGCTTGTGAATCTGGGACAATGGGGGAAGATAAAGTGATGGGGAAGGTAGTTTACTGTGAAGTGGGGCGTGAAGAAGCAGGAGGAAGCAGTGAAGGGCAAGACCATATTGTTAGATCCTTAAAAGGAGTTGGTGTGATTGTTCAACTTCTAGAACCAACTGATATGGCCACTTCAACTCTCATTCCTGGGTCTTATGTCTTCTTTGAAGATGGTACAAAGATCTCTGAGTACATCAACTCCACCAAGTAAATCAATCTCATCATCTCTATGTTCTTTCTTCTGTTTTGCTTGTTCCTCACTCTTCACCCTTAACAGAAATCCTCAAGCCGTTATCTTTAAGACTCGAACAACCAAAATGGCTGCTCCTTCCATTGCTTCCTTTTCAGCAAGAGGACCTCAAAAAGTCAGCCCCCACATTCTTAAGGTATCTATCTATCTATCTATCTATCTACATCCAAATGATTCAGTTTGAGCCTGGTTTTTCCGACAGCCTGACATTTCAGCGCCGGGACTAAACATTCTCGCGGCATACTCGAAGCTAGCAACCGCAACGGTTTATGCAGACGACAGAAGACACACACTTTTCTCCATAATGTCAGGAACATCAATGGCTTGTCCTCACGCAGCAGCTGCAGCAGCTTATGTCAAATCATTCCATCCCGATTGGTCTCCAGCCGCAATCAAATCTGCCCTAATGACAACAGGTAAATCATCAACCAAACCCTAAAACAAAATATTCAAAATGTAATAGAAAGTTTCAATATTTTACACTCCATTACAGCTACTCCAATGAGAATCAAAGGCATCGAAGCAGAGCTAAGTTATGGATCCGGTCAAATTAACCCGAGAAGAGCGATACACCCGGGTCTAGTCTATGACATTACCGAGAGCTCTTACTTAAGTTTTCTGTGTAAAGAAGGATATAATAGCACAAGCATTGGACTTTTACTTGGCGGTAACAAGGAGAGTAAGAAGGAATACAGATGCGTGGATCACAAGCAAGGATTAGGATCTGACGGGTTAAACTATCCGTCGATGCATAAGCAAGTAGGTTCCATGGGAACGAATGTGTCAGAGATTTTTTACAGGACAGTGAGGAATGTGGGATACGGATCATCGACGTACGTGGCTAGGGTTTGGGCACCGAAGGGAGTGAGAGTTGAAGTGGAGCCTAGGGTTATGAGTTTCGGTAGGCCTGGAGAGGAGAAGAACTTTAGGGTTGTGATTGATGGAGTTTTGGAAGAGACTATGAGAGGAGTTTTGTCGGCTTCTGTCGAATGGGATGATTCAAGAGGGCATCTTGTGAGGAGTCCCATCTTGTTGTTTCAAGCTGGCAAAATGTAGAAAAAGTGAGAAATTTTTAAATCATTATTTGTTTTTATTTCTTTAGTGTTTGCTCTTCTTTAAAAAACAATTAGTGTTGTTGAGCCAATGAAATTTGAACCGAATAGGAATTAAAATTAGTGATAAATCTTATTGTATACATAAATCTTGTTGTTTCAGGGGGCAATAACTAGAGAAAGAGGGTTTAAGATCATTGTTTCTTTTTGTGTGTTTAGTGTTTAAATCTATTTTTATTAATATCTTATTTATTAAAATTAAAATACAAATTAACCTATTTCACCTTAAATATTACAAGTCTATGCTATTGAGTTAATATTTACTAGGTGTTTGCCCGCAATTTTGTGGGTAATTATATCATATAATATATATATATATATATATATATAATGTTTACACTTTTATAGTTTTTGAATAATAATTAGAAATTTTAAATTTTAAATTTTAAGTTTCAAATAGTTGGATAATCAAAAATTTTATTATATATTTTTAGAAGATAGTGAGATTCAAAATAATTCAACAACATAAACCTTAGTCATTAGAAATCTTTCTCTTACAGAAAAGTAATGCTATAATTAGTTTTAAAAATTAGTTGTAGAATTACTTTATATTTTATATAACACGTGAAAAAACCGTAAATACTCTATCTTTCAAAAGAAAAAGAAAAAGAGTGTTCTTTTGGTATAACTCCAATATGACCAATATAATCAGTGATTTTTATCATGAAGATATTTTGTAAATGTTTTTGTGTGGACATTAAAAACCTTTGAAAATTCTAATAATTTATTACCTAAAAATCCAATTCTTTTATATAAAAATACATAACCATCAAATTTATTTCTATAAAAATGTTAAAATATTTTATTTAATTATACATAAATAATTGGTAAAATAAAAAAATTGATAAAACATATATTCTTTCTATAATTCTACATTTAGTTACCATAAATCATTATTTGTAATACTACTTATGTTATTTGGTAATTTTTATTAATTAGTTCTAGAATTACCTTTTATTTTTAGAAGTTAACTAATAAAAGTTAACAACCAATCAAATTATAATTATTTTTTAAAACTTAACCTATTAACGACACATAAAAAATAGCTAAGTAACTTTTTAATTAATATATAGTAGGATTTATCTCTTTAAAACTAAGGATAAATTTAGTTAAAGTAAACATGAAAACATCTATTAGGTTATGGTAATTCTCTCATAATTTTTTCAAATCACAAATAACATTTTCTCACTCATTTTTTCAATTTAACATAAAACTCAAATGGGTTAAGCAAACAAATTATTCCTTAATTATCCCTGATCATCACACTATTTTATCAAACACTACTTCATGAGAGAATTTTTCTTTTATTAAAACTAAGCACAGTTTAAATATCTTTTAAAATTATTTTTTATTTATTTTAAAATTACTTTTAAACATACATATTTTGATTAAATCTGCTTAACTAATTATATATTAAAAAAATTCAAAATTTTAAATAACGAAATGTCATTATTTTAGGCATAGATACTTAATATTAATATGACATCCAATGTTAAATCAAAATAAAATGTTTTTCTTTGTATAAAATTTATTAATTTTTTATTATTGTACATTTTAAAAGTTTATTATGCCACTAAAATACTTCCCATTACTTTTTAAATAATATTTTCTTACTCTCAATTTACATTATATTTTATATCTTTAACTTTAACAAATGTAGAACTGGTAATTTTTATTGATCTTCCTTTCTTATTTCATCTTAACGTTTTAAAAACACATAAAACTAATTAGTTCACACTATAGTAACACAAAAATACATATATCTCGATATACAAATAAAAATAAATCATAAGAATATAAAGGAACCAAAAACACGACAATCATATTTTATTATTTTTCCTTGTGTTTTTATTATGTCTCTTTTCTTTTTTCCTATTGAAAATAAGCATTTGAATTATATTATAATAAAAGTTATATAAATTATATTAATAGAGTATTAACTCTAGGAAAAGCTTGTGTTTGATTAATATAATTTTAAATGACTTACCATATCAAAATGACTTTCTTGATTAAGATAATTTTAAATGATTTACCATAATTTTATGTTTTAAATTATAAAATATTTTAATCATTTCTAAAAGTGATAAATCATCTATGATATCACATTGTTATTGGAAAGTGATTGGAAATTTTTAAAACTATATTTGGTTGTTTCGCATTCATTTGACATATATTTAGAATATATATTTATAGCGAATGAGTGATTTTAATTAATATTATTAGGTTTATGATAATTGGTTTTATAAAATCTATGATTTATTGTATTTACTACTAAAATAAATATAGTAAAAATCATTTTTATAATTGTTTATGTGGTATTATATATATATATATATATATATATATTATCAACTTATATAATTTAATCTATGATATTTAATTTATTTTTATTAATAAGTTATGTTAATTCATTTATATTTAAGATGTTTAATTGTTCATTTGAAAACAGATAGTAGATTAGGTAATTATAAGATTAATTTCCTTTTAAAATTTTTAATTAAATAAATAAAAAGTAAAAAATCATTAACCAATCAAATTATAACAATTAAGTAGAGACTCTCCTATGAGCGACACGTCAGCAGAAATTAATAAAGTGATTTCTCAATTAATATATAAGAAGATTGCTTTAACATAATTATCTATTATTCTTTCACTAAACACAACCTATTGGAACCTACAATTAATTTATGTTCAATATTTTCGTATCATGCTTTATGTGAAAAATTTTAGCTTCGTCATAATCATATATTCATCTTCCCAACCTATAATTTTCCTTTATGTTATATCCACCATATCGTTATATACACTATGAATCATGGCCGTGCATGACATATAATATAAGATTAGAAGCAATAAAAAAAATTTGGCCCTATAAATTTGTATATTCACCACCTCAAAAACCCAACAAGTAAAAAGCAGAAAAAAAATAAAACAAATCAATGCTATAATATAACAAAATATGTAGTTGAACTCTGGACCTTACACTAATGAATTTGGCCCCTAAATTATTTTTAAGCTTACAGTCCCTCAAACCAATGCTTGATAACTTCTATCCAATCACGGCCCTGCTACGAATACATGAATTCTTTTTACACAACATAGTAATTACAATTTAAGTTATTTAGCATTTCATTAAAATTATACCAAAAATCATATATTTATACACATATATTTTAGAAATTCATTATAAAATCACTATAAGGTGAAGATGTTTTGTTCTCATATCTTTTATATTAGACAACTGGATCTGAATTAGATTATATGCTACACATAGCTAAAGCCTTTTTAGAAAAATATACACAAAAATTGGTGGTCGTATATTTAGCAAACTGTGTAACCTATTTAAAAAAATCTTCCACGATATGCACCCACTATGGCAACAACACAAATAAGGATATTAAATTTTAAACTTAACTTCCACCTTTTGCCGAAGATATTCGGTGTGATTTACACGTATTTAAACGTTCTTATTAGGAAGGTTTTGGATCTATTGCAATCAATTTTAAAATTATACAATCAAAATTAACAAAATTCATTTAAAATATAATTTAAATTTATTTTTTTATCATTGCACATGGTGAAGGATAACAGTTAATTATATATACTAGGTCCAAAAGCAAAAAAAAATAAAAAAACTGAGCACCAAATCGATCTATCTATATAAATAAAACAAATTCTCTTGAAAGTTTAAAATGTGCCAACTAAGCTATTACAATAACTCTCGTCTTGACACATCAGCTATTTTTTTAGCTGGAAAAAAATGGTCAAACTTACCGTAACACTATTAACCTGTCTCTTTGGGAGGGAGGGAAGGGGAGAGGGAAAGTTCCAAACTGAGTCAGTGTGGACTACACTGATGAATTTCTGGATATGGCCAAGATGTACAAGCCAAAACTCGCTTGTACATGGAGGGGCCCCGTTGGCTAAATTGAATGGGGTGATTGAAATTAAGAGTGGACAAAAAATTCAACTGAACTGAACCAAACCGAATCAAACTGAACTGAACCAAACTGATTCAACCGAAAATAAACCAATCTAAACCAAATCTAAATATGTGTCTAGACCATTTGGCTTGATATTTTATCAATTTAAATGTTTGGTTTGCTTTGTTTTAAACCGAACCAAACTAAAAAATTGAAATGTTTTTAATTAAATTAATTAATAATATTAAATTTAATGTATTTAACCATTTAACCTAAACAACTAAACATAATTTTATAAATTTTATTTTTATGGATAGAATAAATATTAACTAAAATAAAATAAAGAAATACAAATCCACTAAAATTAAAACCAAAAAATTACTTATGCTATTTATATATGATTTGAAGATAATACCATTCAATTATTGGATTATACCTTCTACATTTTTTACGATGTTTTGTTTTGCGTTTAATTATGAAGAAAATAATAATTTAGTGTCAAATAATGATTTGTTATGTTTTTATAAATTATATTTTTATAACTGAGATAAACAAAAATAAAAAAATCAATTCAATTGAACTGAACAAACACAAACAAAGCCAAATTAAACTGAATCAAACATAAACCAAACAAAACACTAACCAAACTGAACATTAACCAAACTGAACTAAAACTGAACCAAACCGAACAAAAACCAAATCATACTCACTTGGGTTGACTTTGATTAAAGTTTTTTTATACCCAAATAAACTAAACCGAACCCATTGGTAAACCAAAATGCCCACCCCTAATAAAAATGTTGGAGTTTTCCCTTGGTAAAGCAAATGACTAGTCAAGCATTGCAAAGAGAGCAGTTGATCGCTGGTAGAGTCATTGATATCTCGAGCTCTTATTAGAGGAAGACTCATCTGAAGATTTATAGTGGGGAAGAGTAACTAGGGTCGCCAGCTAGAGTTGTTCGCGCCACCGATCATGGATCCAAGTCATAGTGGCTATATGAGATCGGTTCATTTCATAGGAGTATGACACATGCTTTTCTTATACTCATGTTGACTTGTTTAGTGTTCTTTTTTTTAGAGTTTCATGCTAATTGGGTAATATGGTTCAAACCTTTTATGTATTCTATTGTAGTCCTACTCCATATTATGTATTCAATTGTTACATCGGCTTTTGAAAGATCCTTGAGTAAAAATTTCATGTCATTTTGAATTCTTTTCCGACGATTGTATGTGTCTTCTATGTTACTTACGGTTTTGGCAGCTATTACTCGAAGTCTGAGGATTGGAACTTGGGGTGAATTCGATTAAACCTAAGTTGTTCTCTCATTTTCTTATAAATAGATAACTACTCCTTATATTTTCCTGATCAGAAAACTAGTAAATCTCTACCGAATTCTAGAGAGATTTAAAAACCTTAGCCGTCAAAGTATTTTTTTCTCTTCACTCTCTTTCTCTCACATCTCTCTCTCGTCGATCTCTCTCTTTCTTTGCTGCGCTGGGAGCCGAGCCACCAGATCAATGTGTTGCCACCATCGAGCTCCAGATCTTCAATCCAGGTGAGGTAATTTCAAAACCAGCTTTTTCTGTTGATCTTTGTGAGATTCATGTCGTCTATAGGTATTTATTTTACTTTTTATAGGCATCTTAAAATTTTAATAATAAAATATATAAGTTGATATAATTAACATAAATAAAAAAATTGACTGAGAAATTATTTACAGTATACACGAAAATAAAATTGGTTACTAAATGACTTTATTCACATTGATAGGGTAAGATTTAAAAATATAAAAAACTGAAAACGAAATAACTAAGAAGAAAAGGAATTGAATAAAATAACAATGGGTCCAAAACATATTATAAAAGTCATTTTATGAAATTCTTAATAAATATAATGAAGTTTTGTAAATCTAGTGAGACCCGTATTTTATGGTGGGCCTGTTAAATATTTATATTTATGTATATTGTAGAAGACTAAATTATCTTAAAATAAAAAGATACTACCTAAGGGTGGGCGGTTTAATTTTGAGTTTGATTTGGTTTTGGTTTAGTTTGGTTAATTTGGATTTTATAAAACTCAATCCAATCAAAACCAAAGAAATTTTGTTTTGGATTTAGTTTGGTTTGGTTTAGTTCATTTTTTGCTTAAATTTAGTTCGGTACAGTTCGGTTTCGTTATAAAATATGTTGGTATTAAATTTAATATAAAAATAATTAACTTACTAAAAGATTATTTTCATCTACCTTTGATCTTTATTGATCCTATAAAAAATTATATTAGATAATCTTACCTTTAGGCAATAAAAATTATTGGAGAATTTACAAGATAAAACGGCGACAAGACTTTAGATGATTAATAGTTTTTAAGTTTTATTTTTGGTACAATCTTTAGGTATTACATATTAATATTAGAACTAGAAAATATATATAAGAGTATTATTTTTATTATAACTTTAAAAACATAAAAGTTAAGAAAAAAGAACACGGAACCTTAACTAAAAAGTTCATAATATATTAATATATATATATATAATTTATAATAGATAAAAACATTTGGGTTATCGGTTTGGTTTGGTTTACACCAAACCAAACCAAACTATTCAGATTGAATAAAACATGAACTAATTGGGTCATATAAAGAACATAATTTGGTTTGGTTCGGTTTAACTTCGGTTGGATTGGATTGGTTCGGTTCGATTTGATGTTTAAAGTACAAAATCATTTGCCCATAAAAGAAAAAAATAATAATGAAGGTTCAAGATTATGTACAAGATATTTTCAAAAATATGAGGGAGACATTAGTGGGGATATATTAAAGTAGTTATAGCAAGGAACCCTTATTATCCTTTATAAATTATGAACAAGATATTTTCAAAAATATGAGTTACATCATGTGTTATTAATAAAATGATTTGTAAATTGTTTTAGAAAAATAAATTGATTCGTTTAAATATATAATATTCTTTTCAATGTGGTAACCATAAATAAATTTGTAATTTACAAAAATATTCCTTCTTCTTTTCTTAAAAATAAATTGACATAATTACGTAATATAACTAATATATATATGATAACTAATAATTGTAAATAATTAAGATTTGATAAAAAAATATCTTCTATCATTTATTTAATTTTATATAAAATTAAATAATCACATTAACCATATAATAAAAATTAGTTTTTCGTATATGTTATATTTAGAATTTTTATAACGACAATAAATTAGTAAAACTGTTAAAATTTAACATAAATTAATGGTTTAAAATTTTGTTATAAAAAATAGAAATGATTATAAAATTATAATAGAAATTCTCATATAATAATTATTTAAATTAAAACATATATCTATTTCAATATCGTTTCAATTAAACAATATACCATATAAAATATAAAAATATTTTAATTTTAAAATTTTCTAAATATAAATTATACTTGAATTGATAAAATAAAATATTTTTTATAATTTTTTATTGTTTTAAAAAGGTTTATTAAAACTTATTTATTTAACACATTGTTTTGAAATAACTCTTTCTGTTTAGGAAAGAAGGATAAGCTCCATTACACGCAATAATACAAAAACTTAATTATAGATGTGTTGTTGGATGATGACACCCAACACTATCGAACCAAAAAGAAGCCACTTCACCTACTAAAATCACGTTTTAAAAACAACTCAAGTTCTCTCCATGAGAAAAAAAAGAAGGCACCGGTTCACCTACTAAATCACGTTTTAAAAACAACAAGTTCTCTCTCAAGTTCCAGATGCTTTATAGGAATAGGAAAATGATCTTTTTCAGAATAATGTTTTTTTTTTTTTTTTTTATTAACCTGGGGGTATCCCAGGCCCATGGAGAGGCCCAGACCAATCCCCAAGGGGAGGTGCAGCCCACGGATAGACCCTCTCTCCGGGTATTCAAATGGGCCCTAAAGCATGGGCCCATATCCGTGTAAGGTGACCAGGATAATTGTGACTTAGTTTCGCGCAGCAGGTGGATCGAACCTGAAACGTGTTGGCGTCCCAGTTCCGTCTCCTTACCACTCGACCACAATCACCCGGTCCAGAATAATGATGTTTTTCTAACTAAATTGAATTTTGAGACTGATATAAATATGAATTTAAAGGATTATAAATTCATTCATTAACATAATTATAATAAAAAAATTGAAATATTATTAGTTTTTTTTTAGAATTTTCTAATTTTTACTATTTACTAAAATAATTCTTCAAAAATTTATGGAGTTTTCTTTTTAAAATTTGTAATTTTTCTAATCCCATTACCATTAGTTTCTTTTTAATATCTACAAATTCTAGAAATATTATTTGGTTTTAAGTTTTGATAATTATATACCTAACAAAATTCTCTCTTAATTTTATAGAGCTTTTTATTTAATATATTTTATTTAAAAAAATAAATAAAAAATTCTAAAATTATATATTAAATATATACATATATAATATCAAAAATAAAAATTTAAAGAAAATTTTATTTCATCTTAACTTTTACATATAATTAAATTAAAATAAAAATTAAATATTATAATTATATAATTAAATTTAAAAATTTATAAAAATTTATCTTTAAATATTTTTTAAATTTAAAAACTTTTATTTCTGCACATGATGCCCGAAAACATCTCGTTTTTATGTTGTTTAAGTGAAATCTACATATGAGATAAAGAAAAAAAGAGTTACTGAACCCAGCACACCTTCGGTCTATAACAAAACCCGTAAGCACTACCATAACAAGAGCCCCAATTACACACACCAGTATTAACTGGCTGGCAAAACAGTGACAACAAAATATACGTAAAATTAAAATGAAACAGATCATAATCCATCAATCGCATGACACTCCTAATTAGCAACCTAAACAAAATTTTCAACCCTGTGACAATTTAAAAACACGAACCAATCGAGTAAACCTATTAATACCAACAACCTAACTATACATACATGGTCTCTCACCTTGGAGGGAAACTATTTTGAAAAATTACCAAAAGCCAAAAATTAATTTACGTCCACATGCATCATAACCACAACATGTACCAAACCAGAAAAAATACAACTACACAGATACACAACAAATACGGCTAACAAAAAAAGTGTGAGAGGTGGGATCGAAAAACCTTTAATTTGGTTTTAAAATATTCTCAAAAAATAATTTCAAACATTATCACCATTAACATGTTAATGAACACTTATTATCATATCATCATTAAAAATAGTATTTTTGGTCATATTTCTAATAACAATAGCGTCAGAAACTATTATTATCCATTTGTTAGAAATTACCACCATTTAGAGCATATCAACATATCACCATTTCAAACATATTAAAATTAAACAATTTAAAACTTATAAAATATTATTGTTAATGGTGATATGACAAAAAGTGTTAGCGTTAATGGTAATAAATCAAAATTATTTATTTATTTATCTAAAGAATATTTTAAAGTTTTTATATGATTAAAAATAATAAAAATTCATATTTCCTCACAAAATTTGCATTTAAAAAGAAACTAAAACTTTTTAAGAATAATTTTTAATTAGATTTTGATTTTTTTTTTGTATAATCAAGTCAAATTAAATATATATAAAAGTTTAAAAATAAAGAAAAATCAAAAATATAATTTGAAAAAATCAAAATATTTTCTTAATAATTTAAATTTTTTGAAATTATTTTTTCAGAATATTTTAGAGTTTTTATATGATTAAAAAATTAAATCAGTTTACAAAGTTTTTAAATATTACGAAAATATTTTGATTTTTCTTAAATTCGATTTTTGAAAATTTCTGTAGTTTTCTAATTTCTATTTATGTTTCTTATTTTATGTAGTATCATTAAATATATTTTAAATTTTAAAACATTTATTTATGTATATGGTGGAGAAATACACATAGTTTTGTTATATACAAGCAATACAACTACAAGAAAAATAGTTATAGATGTGTGGTTTGATGATGCCATCTAATACTATCGAAATAAAAAGAAACGAGTTCACCTACTTGGATATCTCAATGCTGCACGTTTTCTTTTTGTATTTTCTTTTGATCAATATTCACGAGAACTGTGTATTTTTTGACCATCACATTTTCCGCATCTTTTTATGCCTAAATAGATCATAGCTGTAAGTCACGCCTAAGTTAAGAATTTATTTAAATTTTTGAACATACTTCAAGCTGTCGTATGAAAACTTACATTGATTAATATCGAGTTATTCAATTATTAGAAAACGACATCGTTTTGATAATGAATTTTTTTTTAAGTTACATTTGATGAGAATCAAAATTTGGTCCAGCGGACATAATAAAGTCTTATTTACCATTATGGTACAACACTTCTATTATTTTCTTATAAAATTTAAAACATATTTATTTTGATTTTGTATATTCTAAAGGAAAAAATAATTTTGTTTACAAATTTTTATTTAGTATAAATTATAATTACATCAATAATTTATATATTTTAATTTTTTACACTCTTTACATGTAATAAAACTAAAACTTATATTTCATAAATTATTTAATCTAATTTAAAAAGATATTTCTCAAATATTTAGAGAAATACCAGAAGATAACTTTTTTAGTTTTTGTCACAAAATAGCATTTAAAGAGTAAAATAATCAAACTAGATTTTATTAAAGGTTGTAAATATACATTTATACCTCGTGAATTAACTAATCTAGATTTAGAGTTTAGAATTATTGGGTAAAGTTTTGGAGTAAAAATTTAAAATTTAAGAAAAATAAAAAATATTTAAATTTAAAAGTTTGTAAAACATAATTTTCCCTTCGAATATACAAATCAAAATATAAAAGTTTTAAATCTCATAAAAAATAATAGAAGGTCATAGCACAGTTGTAAGTAAGACTATATTATGTCGGTGAGACCACATTTCGATTCTCAACATAAGTAATTTTTGTAGAATTTCATCTATTACAAAACGACATCGATTTTATCTAACATAATGGTTGACTAGCGCGATGATAGTTAAAGTAAGTTTTCATGCTACGGATTTAAGTTTGTGTCGAAAATTTAAATGAATTCTTAGTTTAGATATGTTTTACATATAATTTGTTTAGCGGTAAAAAAAAAAGAACGACACAAAGTATTGAGAATAAAGCCAATTTTCCCCAACTTTGATGCTACACGTTTTCTATGGAAAAATATAAGGGTCTAAAATTTATTCTTTGGGCAATAATTATACATGTTTCCGAAGGATCTACATCTTATTAGACCATGTTGAACCGTCTTATAAAACTTAATATATAGCGATATCTTTTATACTATATTGAAAACTCTTATAATAATTTTCTATTAATCTGAATAATATTATATTTCTGAAATTTAAGATTCAGATATCTTATTGTATAAATATCAATGAAACTTCAGTTAAACCATTAAACAAAAAAAGGCTTCTACGATACATTTTATGTTATAATATATTTTATCAATAGTCACCACACATAAATATATATATATATATCAGAGAGGACAGTGTCATATCCTTTTCTTTCCATTTGTGTAGCATGCATGAATATCGATTAATTTGGTAAGTTTCTTTTTGGTCATTTCCATAATTAAAAGGAGAATAAAGAGACATAAGTAAAAGGACTGAACAAATCAACACACTGCAGACGGGGGAAAAACGTGTAGAGAGTCACCGCCGGAAAAACTCAGTAACCATCGAAAGCAATGCTTCAACTCGCTCATGGAATAACCTTTAGTACAAAAGCATCCAGCAACTTGAAAGACCTAAGCCGACAAGCCATAACCTCGATCTTGATTTCTATTATTATTTGGTTCTGATCGTTTACGGTTGATCTCCCAACACATATCGATATGTTGAAAATCTGTTGCTAAACCTGAAAAAATGCCCCACTCGTAACTCGTAACAACTACTCTATTTTCTTATGTTCTTACGTTTTTTTAACGTCCCATAAGTAGTTATACTATTACAATGATAAATGTGTATTATATAGATGATTCTACAGCCGAAAATTAGATTTATCTTATGAGAATTTATATTTGATTTCACCATTCTGAACTTTCTTATGAGTTTTACATTTGATGGTACATGTTTTGCACCATATTGAAGATCTCCGATAACCATTTTCTCCATATACATAATTTACATTTTTTAAAATTTATAATCCATACATGTGTAAAAACATTAATGAACATTTAGTCAAACCACATTCAATTAAAGGGGTTTCATATGTTTTAACGTGTATCAACACTATTTTCACCCTTTATAATATTTTGATTGAAAGTAACACACAGAGTTTTAAAATAAGAGAGAGGGATATTACATAAATACACATAAAGTTTCTAAAACTAAACTTACAGCAGAAAATATCTTGTGTTCTTCCCTTTTTAACCCTGTGTATTTTAAGTGTATGAGTATAATTATAAATATATTTATATTATTTATTAATTATAATTTTTAAAATTGTATTGATTTTTTAATTTCTATTAACTAATACACTGTTATCAGCATTTTTAGAACAATTTTATCTGTTTTTCCATTCGGATGACATAAAGATTATTCCATATAGAAAATGCTATTTTTCTTTGTCTATAACAAAATTTACAACAAAATATAATTATTACGTAATTATTGTGTGCATATTATAAGTATTCTTGTTTAATTCTTATTAATACATATCTGATAATATAAAATTTAGATTAAGGATTTAATTATAATAAATATTTTGATGAGATTTTAAAACAGTAATTATTATTTTTGTTAGAAAATGGGAAATAAATATATAAAATTTTAACTAATTTTAAGTACTATTTTTATTAAATAAAAATATATAAAATATTTACTATTAGATATATTTTCTACTTCATCTAGTTACAGTATAAACTAATATCGAGCCTAAGATGTTTATTAATTCACAGATTTTTTTCTTTGTTGTTAAAAGTTTATCAAACTTTCATTGTTTTTAGTTTACATATTAATATTCGTAGATAATATAGTCTTCAGTTAATTAATGTACAATGAATACTTTCATATCTTTCTTTTATTTGTCATTGAGGCGAGTACCGATTCTAAGTTATGAAAGACCAAAAGCTAACAAGATATAAGTCACCAAGCTTATACCAGTAGATTAACGACTTTTCAAAAAAAAAGAATTTTAAAATTTGAAAAAGCTTTTTAAAACTATTTTTGATTTTTTTTTCTTTAAACTTTTCATATTTATATTCTATTTTAATAAAAATTAAACATCATCCCTATATCTCGTTTTCTAACTCTAAATCCTAAGTTTAGATTATTTAACCATATGAATGTAACTGTATATTTACCCTTTAAAGAAACCTCTCCCAGTCATTTTCCATCTTGTAGTTTTTTTTTATGAAAGTAAACTAAGTAGAGTATCCTATAAAGTTTCTCCTTTTTATATTATTTATAAAATTATTCTCTTTAAAATAATTAGAATTTAGTATATATTGTTAATCATAATTCTAAAAAATATATAGATTTTTTTTGCATAGTAACTACTACTACATTATTGTGATTACTTTTTTATCTATCTTTCTATTTAAATGACATAATAGATTACTCGTTATGCACATTTGCTTTGTATTTACCAATTTTTTACAATGAAATATGATTATAGACTTATTATGTGCATATGTGTATTTAAGATATCTTTTAAATGAATATCTGATAGTATACTATTTATATTTAGGTTTTAATAATAATAAATATTTTGATGAAATTTAAGTAATACTTAATATTTATTTGTTAGAAATAATAAATGAGAAAAATATATATGATTAAATAATGTTTTTATTAAAGTATATGAGACTTAATATTCTTAGATAAGAAAAGAAAGATATGGGTAACACAGTTGTATTTTTTCTTAATTGTTAGATTTTAATTTTTTTTAAATTTGTTGATTAATATTCTTAGATAATACAGTCTTTAGTTGATTAAAGTATAATGAATATTACCCATATCTTTCTTTTTTGTTGTCTATGAGACTTATACTCTAATATCAACATTATTTGTAAACATTATTTAATTAATTTATCTCATTAATATTTTTATATATTTTAATATTATTCTACAAATATTTTTTTCGTTTGAACTTGTGTGAGATTATTTTGAGTTTTATATATTATGTTGATCTTTTTAATAAAGTTTCACAATATCCTTTAACTTTTATTCGTGAAATACATTAAAATGTATGAAATTTTTTTTATTGTTAATGACTTTATTTAAAAATATTATTTGTAGATTATATAAAAATTTAGGTTTGAAATTGTATTATAAAAAAACTATCTGGCTAATGACTATTTGGATTATAATTTTCTAAGAACCTTTGTGTCAAAACATAATATAGTAGTCATGTAATTAAAATATTACTTATTGATGAGTAAATAAATATGTTATTTTATTTGATTGGTAAAGGCAGTTTGAAAATACATAAATAATTAGTCTAATTAATAATATGTGTCTTTCATAAGTAAATTACTTTTACCATCATTTATTATTACTAAAAATTTGTAAATTTATTTTAAACTAAAGAAGGAATTAACTAGATAGAAAAACTAAAATCAACCATTATTTTTGAAGAAACATGTGTAACCTATTATAGATTTTATCAATTTTGATTATTTTTAAATTAATATATATATATATATATATATATCAAATTAGTTTATTTTTATTTTATGTTTGTTTGCTTGTGTTATTGTATATTAGTTTATATTTTATTTTGAATTAAACATTTTTTGATATTTTGATATTTTAAAATGATTAAACTAAAATAATGATTTAACATATTATAATTGGTTGTTTTTAATCATATGTGGACATATTCACTTGCTTATAACCTCATATAATATAGATTTCAAAAATATCATAAATATCAAGTTTTTTATTGATAATATTTTACTTTTGTTAGTCTATCTTATTTGATATTGATTTTTCTTTTATTCTGAAATATTTTTGGAAATATTAACATTTTTTGGAAACAACCAATTAAGATGGTGATTTGTGATAATACGATTGTAACTTATAGAGAAATACACTAAGATAGTTAAGTGGATTTGTTTATTTACGTCCGCAAATAGTTAAGTGTAGACGTATCTGAGTAGAACAAGTAATTTCTCTATCCTCTATTTTTTTTCTTATCCAGTTTTTTTCTGTTAACAGTAGAAGTTCTATATAGACCCGTAATCTTTTTTACATTTTTATTGAATCAATTATTAGATATTCGAATTAAAAAGATAACCCTCCATCCGAGATGTATTTTCTTGCACTACTCTACCACTTGGGTAGTGACACTTCAGTAGTGACACTTGGGTAGTGACACTTTGGTGTTTACTATTTTTGCTTGACCTACTATTTTTGTTTCCGTGGTTATATATAGAGACAAAGAAGTCTCTGACTAAATACAGAAAGAAAAAAAACATAAAGAAAGAGAGAAGATGGAGTCGAAGGGTCAAGTGGTGGGTACGTTGGACCGTATCAGTGAGGTAAAAGCATTCGACGAGATGAAGATGGGCGTGAAGGGTCTCGTCGACGCCGGAATAACAAGAATCCCTCGCATATTCCATAACCCGCATGCCGCCGTAACGAACCGTAAACCTACCTCGACAATGAGGATCCCAACAATCGATTTCGGAGGTGGCGTGTTCGACTCGAAGGAGGCGCGAGAGAGTGTGGTTGCGAAGGTTGAAGAGGCCATGGAGAAGTTTGGTTTCTTTCAGGCCATTAACCATGGAGTTCCACTTCATGTCATGGAGAAGATGATAACTGGGGTTCGTGGGTTTCATGAGCAAGATCCAGAAGCGAAGAAAAGGTTCTATAGCCGAGACAAAACTAAACTGGTCAAGTATAACAGTAACTCTGATCTCTATGACTCTCCCGCTGCGAGTTGGAGAGACACCTTAAGTCTTTTCTTAGCTCCTGAGGTTCCAAAGGCAGAGGACTTGCCAGAGATTTGTGGGTACGTAAATATTACTCCCTCTGTTTCAATATAGATGATGTTTTAGGTCATTGTTGTTGTTTCACGACTAATTAAATCAGTGTTTTGGTTAGTCTACCGATGATATTTTACTTATTGGTTAAATCTTTTTTTTTTTGGTTAGGGAGATCATACTGGAGTACTCACAGGGAATGATGAAGCTGGCGGAGTTAATCTTTGAGCTTTTATCAGAAGCTTTAGGGTTGAGTCGTAACCACCTAAAAGAACTGGACTGCGCAAAGGGTTTATTGACGCTCTGTCATTGCTACCCGCCCTGTCCTGAGCCAGACCTAACACTCGGCGCCACTCAGCACACAGACAGATCTTTCATCACTATTCTACTTCAAGACCACATTGGAGGACTTCAAGTTCTCCATGATGGATACTGGATCGATGTTCCTCCTACTCCGGGAGCTCTTATCCTTAACGGTGGAGATCTCCTACAGGCAAGTTGTTGTTGTTGTTGTTGTTCACACTTTAACTCAATAGGTCTATAATTAAGTTTTTTTTTTTTTTTGGCAGCTTATAACAAATGACAAGTTTGTAAGTGTGGAGCATAGAGTTTTAGCAAATGGAAGTAACGAGCCGCGCACTTCGGTCGCGTCTTTCTTTGTGCATCCTTCAAGTTCGAGAGTTTATGGACCCATTAAAGAGCTTTTGTCTGAACAAAACCCTCCCAAGTACAGAGAAACCACCGCTGAAGCCTCCAACCACTATGTGCCTAGAAAAGGAGTTGGGAATTCTTCCTTGAGCCATTTAAGGATCTGAAAATAATGCTAAAAATTATAATCTCCTATGTAATCCTAAGAGCATCTCCATCATAGGAGTTTCTCAAATAATGTTTTTAACTAAATGATATGAATATTTTTAATATAATCCCTTAAGTTATTTAGTTTGAATAAAATCTTGATTTCTCACAAGATGTTTTTCAGAAGCAGAGCATCAGTTTCTACAAAAATCATTGTAGATTTGGGCAACTAGCGGGTTTAGATCCCTTGGAACTTGAGAAAATAATGTCAGACGAAGAAGAAGAATCATTATCAATGTAAGATTATAACTCAAAGAGTTCTGAAAACGTACTAATTAACTATGAACTGTTTTAGATATCGAGTTTGAGATTTTTTTAAGGATTTGGTTGAAGAATTGACACGAGATATTAGCCTAGATAGGTTCTGGTTTCTATATTCAGTAGCTTACGTCACATGTAATGACAACTAACATGCATATATTTTTTATATGGTTGGTGGGTGTCAGTGGCGGATCTAGAAGTAAATTTTACCTGGCGCTGTATTATGAAACACTATCTTATACCTTTACGAAACTGAATATTCAACAAGGGCATTATCAAAAATTTGCACAAAACTGCACTAACTACAATATTTTTGATGGACAACTGCTCCTCCCAAGCCTAACCCATCATGATTTATGGGTAAGGTTCTCAAAATCTCTTGGGTCATCGAAATTGTTTCAAACAGCAAAGCAAGTCCACTATCGTTAGCTAGTTAGTGTTCGATAAGTATAAAAACATACTTAAAAGCCAAGAAAATTAATTGGTCTGTAAGAACATGATTAATGCAAAGTTCTTATAATGTGGTTATTAACGAAATATAAAAAACTGTTTCTTAATTTTTAACTAAAAAAATTAAGAACCGATTCTTAAACTTTTTAATTAAAAGTTAAAAAATTGTTTCTTATATTTAGTTAATAGTGTTACCCTAAAAACTATGCATTAATTATGTCTTAAGGCCCACAAGGCCTAAAACCCCTCCAACTAGATTCAGAACTAGTTTTCTTGAAATCAGAAAAAGCAAACACATTAGAAGAAAACGTTTAAAATGATATTACTATTATTGTTCATGATATTTTTACATACTAGTATAAAAGTTTGGTGCAGTCCATTATTGTTAAGTTCAAAACTCCAACTTATTTTGAATCATAAACGTCACAAGCAGGTGGATCTTCGACCAATCGTATTATTAACTAGATTAACCGAAATTAATTATATACGACAAATAATAAAAAACTTAGGATTAAAGATTAGGAATTTCATAATTGGTCTTAATAAACAAATAACGCAAGTGTAAATGTTCACAGTTTTTTTATTCAATAATTAAATATCCATAGTCTTTTTGCCTTCCAGCCATATAGAGAGAAGACGTCTTTTTAACTTTTCCTAAAATTTTATATACTTAATTAATTGGTCAAAAGGTTCCTATAATCAATTATAGTTCTCATGTTAACACACTACATAATCTTTCTGAAAAAGACATTTCCACTATTATTTTCCTCTTTCATCTTTTACCTAATGTTAACCTTTTTCTGAATTAAAATTCGAAGCGTCGAGAGTTCAGTCCGAGTATCGACATCTAGGTCAAAAGTGTCATTTTAAATTGCATTTGCAATGATAATCTTTTTAATTTACTAATAATAGCACAGCTTTACTTTCATAAGCGACTGAAATTTGCGGTGGATGTAAGGACTTTGATTTTCTTTTTCTTTTTCTTTTTTGGTCAAAGGACTTTGATTTCTTTTAAGTATAGAAGGTTCGTCTTAATTAGATCCATAATCTTCAGGGCAGGAACTAAATCAATTTAAATAGTTATTTTCAAAAACACAAGTGTTTGAACTTGGAATATTTATTCTATTAAAATAGGATCATGACCTATTGATAAATGTTATTTCCAACTAATTATTTAATAAATGCATCTAAATAATTATAACCACCTTCTAAATCTTCTAAATATTGATACATATTATATCTAATTATTTGTGTATTCTATTAATAATAATTAACTTCATGCATTTAATTTACAACCTACCTTTTTATTTCCTATATTCTAGGAATCCATAACTCTCATTTATACTAATTAGAATTTACAAATACATTATATAAGTGACTAAAAATTAAGTATAAATTAGAATTCACGAAATATTGTATAATAATAAAAGTTAATTTAATATTTTTTTAATAATTAGTAGCTATATTTATAATTTTATGTTAAGCGTTAGTTCCTCTAATAATAATAAGGTATAAATAATACTTTTAAGATTCAATCATTTTAACACTCATTAATTATTTATTAGTAATTATTATTTATATTAGTTTACTATTTATTAAATTAGACCACTAAAATAAAATCAAGTTAAAATAACAAATGATTAAATCAACAAAACCATAATGCGGGTCTGAATTATCTTAAATCCTTAAAAAAAGTTATATTTAAAATAATAAAAAAAATAAATCATATAAACTAAATTTAATAAATTGTAGAAAAGCTTAAAACACCCAAAAATGAATTTCATAAATAGGTTACAAAATATAAAATATTTAATATAATATATTAAAAATAAAATCAGTGTTAGTTAAGTTTAACTACGGGTAAATAAACAAAATAATAATACGTGCCAGAATTATTTAGAATCTTCAAAAATTAGTCGTACTTAAAATAACAAAAAAATCATATAAATAACTTTAAGATAAATTTCATAAAAATTAAAATATATAATTTATTAAAAATCTTAATTTTTATTACGTAAAATAAAATTTTCAACAAAAACATTAGTTTCACGCTTTAATCGGGTCAAAAATATAAAGAACGGATTAGAATCTAGTTATCAGTTCTTTTAGATGGCTAAATGCAGGTTGGTTGAGTTACCGACACTACACTAGTTCTGTATAATACTTTATCATACGTGGATAAATCTAATATATATGTATCCTTAAATACATAATCCAACCTATAACATACAAAACCATGACTAATGACTTTACCTAGACCATATTATAATAACCTTGACAAAATTGCATTCACGATCTACAAAAATTAGCAAAATATCTTAACTATACACTCAAGCATGTACTGAACAAGTGTGACAAATGTGAGGAGACAAAAAGTTAATATGATCTTATAAAAGTGTTTTAAAATGCATGTATTAATATTGGTATGTTGGGTAAGCATAAATATATACTTCTCAACTGTTGATACGCGATTGTAAACTTGTAACTATAGCATATACATCGAAATAATAGATTAATTATAGTGACGACTGATATAGCTAGGATAACCATTGCGGAAATTAATATTAGAGATTACCCGTAAATGGAGTCAAGGTCAATCATTTCCTAACGGCCCCCGGCCCCGTCACCACATCAGACATAACAATATTTTATTTTATTTGTGCACAAAAGAAAAAAAATCGACCAACCTTTGATATGATAAGCAAGCTCCTATTCACAAGTACTACATTATTTAGTATTTTTTCTTCTTCGTTTACTTTATGTGTTTTTTTTTTTTTATGACTTTGGGGCACACCAACCGAGATTGATGGCCAACCCACGAGGCCCGCGTGCACACCATTTTCGGACGGTGGCCGTGGGGAATCGAACCAGGAACGCCGAACTGAAGTTCTCTATGACCGTCCGCAGCCAGAACCACTGGCCCAACTCCGCTGGTTTACTTTACGTGTTGACAAAATATGCATGTATTCATGATGTGCTGGATTATTAATTATTCCTAGCCTGTTGATATCATTGGTTTTGGCATGTATAAACATGTATCACTAAATTTTATAAATATTTACTAGATCTTGATCCGCACAACCGTGCAAATTTTTTTGAGTATTAATATTTAAATTTTGTAACCAATAAATTAATATAATCTAATGTTATATATTATCTAACTGTATATTAATGTTTGTGTGTTTTATCATATTATTAGTATAAAATTTATAAATTTTATATTTTTGTAACAATTTATTTTAAAAAAACATTATTATGTAACAATATTAGTTTACATTTTTGTTTTATTTCTAAAATATATGTGGAAATTAAATGAAATTAGACATACGTAATAGAGAAGCAAATTTTTGAGATATTATTAAAAGTATTACATAATTTTGAATTCTTCTTTATAAATCAAAAATGAATTCTATTTTTAATTATTTCTTATGATAATTAAAATTTTAATTAACTAATTTTTGAAAATATATTTTAAAAAGATTTTCTTAGAATTTACATCAAAAATATCTATTTGTACTTCAAATAAAAATAAAAAGCTATGAAAAGATATATAATTATGTTATGAAAAAATTAATAAAATTTTTAAAGATGGTCTAAATTAAAAAATCATACATGAAAAAAAAATCATAATTTCTATTTTAATAGTATAGATATTCAAAATTTTGTAGGCACAAGAAAAATGATTTCTAAACTATATTGGAGACGGAATGATTGATTGGAAACACCACGCTGGTTTTTATGTATGTTAAGCGGTCTCTGCAACGAAATAATAGACCATTCATTAGTCTACTGCATTTTTCTCGAGAGGTTTGACTTTAGGCATCGTGATGTTCCTGGGTTGTCAAGCTACCATATGTGCGGTATGACATGAAAGAACGATTAAACCCAGTTTTGATCACAATGTATTAATCTCTTTTAAATGAAAGCTGCCTAATAAAAATGAACAAACTGTAGAGCGAATAAGATGCAGACTGTAGTGTCGTAGTAACACGACAGATAGTGATATGGATATGAAAGTTGTGGTAAACAACAGTCCTATCCTATATATTATTTTAATTTTTTTCTTTCAGTTTCCTTGCTTCATCTCTTTGTCGTCTATGTAATGGTGGCAACAAAATGGTAAAGTTACACAGATATGGGCTCATGCTTTAGGGCCTATTTGAATACCCGGAGAGAGGGTCTATCCGTGGGCTGCACTTCCCTTTGGAGATTAGTCTGGACCTCTCCATGAGCTTGGGATACCCCAGATTAATCAAAAAAAAAAACAAAATGGTAAAGTTCAGACATGAATCACAATCCTTTTTTATCATTAACTATCAAATGTATATAATATGAAAGTTTTGAATTTTAAAATTTTAGTTACTAGAGTATTTCTTAATTTTATAATAAGATTACATATAGTGTATACTCTATTGGGAAATCTTGACAAGATCTATAAAAGGAAAATATTTCAAAAAGGCAATTAAAAAGAGGTGTATGCTTTTCACACAGAAAGTATGCATACTATGAAATTAAAATTAAAATAAATATTTATATTTTGCATCTTTTATATTTTGGACAACTCTTTATATTATTTCAACGTTTCTTCTTAAATCGGCCAAAGGCCCTTTGTGATGGAATCAGGTTTGTTGTCATATAGAGCTTCTCTACCTCATTCTTGAATTCGATGTTAACGGCTGACTCTCTTTTATCTTTTTTCATATATACATGAGAAACATATTTTTTATAAACAAAATGAGAAACTTATTTAAAGAAAAAGTTACACTAAATTCACATATAACATTTTAGAATACCGAATAAACAATATGCGGGTACTCCAGAGAGAAAATGACGTCAGTGGAGAAGAAAATGACATGATAAAATGATAAAGGATTTTACTCTATCCTAATCAAAGTAGTATAGATGAGTGTCAATCCAATCCTAAGTGATTTCAAGCAATGAGAATGCAAATCTAGTGCTTAATCTAAGCAATTAAAAGGATAGATGATTGGTAACAAGCTAAGAACCTAGAAACTTAAACAAGATATGAGTGCAAGAGTTAAACTTTCAATCTATAACTAAAGATGGATCCATGGGCAAAGGTAATTGATATTGGGTGATCAAGGTTCAGTCTAGGATGTTCAAACAAAACAATTAACAAGTCTATAGGTCTAGAACTCATAAAATAGACTAATCCAAGGTCATGGCAATAATCCCTATGCTAATCAAGCATTAAGCATCAAATGGTCATTGGTTATTCATGCTAGAGCAATATCAAGTTGGTTCAGACATTTTAACAAACACTTGTGGTGCAGAAAATGTCTAAGGATCTAGTTTAGACTTGATCACCCTAAACTAGCATTAAAGACACTTAATAAGCATAGAACAATGTTAATCAAGCAAGATACATCCTAAACATCCACCTAATCACCCTAATCTACCTAACCCATAGATCCAATAGGGGTCTACTCACTAATATTCATGAGAATCCTTAAAACCATGGTTGATTCAAGGTTAAACATGATTAGAAAGCAAGATCTCAACTTTTAAACACAAGAAACAAGATGGAAATAGATTAAAGTATCAAACTTTCACCAAAATGGTCTTTTGTTTTGATGGAAAACAAGATAAGATCCTAAAATTAGGTCTTGAGTATTTATATGAAGCTAAAACTCGAGCTGGTTCAATCACAATACCCAGATTAAACCAGAATAAACCAAAACAAAAACTGTAAAAAGTGACGGCCGCGACCTATTTCAGCCGCGGCCACTTGCCCGCGGCGATCCTCTTCCGGCCGCGACCTCCTCAGCCCGCGGTGGGGCCCGCGGCGAATCCCTGTCCATTTTCCCGAGAGTCGGCCGCGACCTGCTGTCACCCGCGGCCCTCGTCTTCACGCCGCGGCCTTGCTGTGCCGCGGCCTTGCCCGCGGTATCCCCCTGGTCGATTCGTCGTGGTGTTGCCGCGGCCTGAGTATGCCGCGGCGTAGCCCGCGGCCAGTCCCTGCCCATTTTTCATCCTTTGAATGCTTCATTACTCTTTTGGCTTCAAAATTTCCCTTGCACTTCTCCAAACCTGAAAATATGAAAATGCAATGCAATGCAACCTATATGGACCTAAACACTAACTCAAATGATCATTTTATACACAAAATGTAAGACTAAAAACATGAATTATGCAAGATATCAACTCCCCCCAACTTGTCCTTTACTTGTCCACAAGTGAACTTTCGAGTGCAAGGGAGAAAAAGAGTGATAGATTGGGAGATTAAACCGAAAGATACTCTTCAAAACCATCAATGTGACATCCTTACAAAACATTACCAAGTAGCAAGAACATCGTCCTAAAAACTCTAACTTCTCTAGGCCTATTTCAACTCCTTAACCTTTACACTTGCCACCAAGACTCCACAAGCAAATCAATCAACCAACCCTCACATTCATTGGCACAAACATATAAGGTGAACTCTTGCAAATGGGGACTTGATCTCAGTCATTTGGTTTGGTGAGTGAAAATGGTCTAATGTGAAAGAAGAGAAGGTTTTTAATGCATCTTTTTAAAGTGGTATCACTCAAGAACATGAACTTGATCAATATGCAAAATTTATCTAAGACTAGGAGCAATTCACGCATACATAGACCGGTTCTCATCAAACTACTCTTGTCCTAAGTGATTTCATGCTCTACCCTTCTTTTCCAACCCAATGCCCAAAGACAACATCTCACCCTCACTCAATAAACACTCTCTCTTTTTTTTTACTTCTTTGTCTCAACCAATCTAGGGACTTTTATCTTTGATAACTCTTGTAGTAGCTCTTCTTTTCCCCATTCTCTTATTGTTTCTCTTTTTTTTTTTTTTTTTTTTTTTTTTTGGGTATCTATTTAACAACTTAGAGCTTTTTTTTCTCTTATTTCTTTTCTGTCCCTAGAGGTTTCTCTTTCCATAACACTCTTTTTGTTCACCTCTCTTCCCAAACCCAAGATCTTAACTCAAAAGTACACAAACCCAAACTACCATCCTAATCGCTAGCTCAAATGAGGTCCTAATGCTAGCAAAATATGAGAACAAACCTATGTCGCTCTCAATACTCTCAAG
>CAJHQQ010001874.1:0-79526 GCA_905132885.1 Moricandia moricandioides
AAAAAAGCTATATAGTTTACTAAACCTTTCATAACTCTGGAATTTTTCTAATGGAATTATTAATTTCCATGTTTTGATGATATCTAACTCTTACATTCAAAATGAAGAAGAGTTTTTTTTTTTAACTTTATAAAGCTATTGTTACCTCAGAACATGAAGTTTGTTCAGTAATTGCTTTCAGTTGTTGGAATATTTTGTTGATCGAATTGGTAAAGGTCACATAGCTATATAGTTTCTAAACCTTTCATAATTCTGGATTTTTAATGGAATTTGATTGTATGTACTCAAAATAAATACATATAATCAAATTCCTTTAATATATCTATGTTTTAGGTCCAATGTTATATATTACGAAATAAAGAGAGTATTTCTTAAAATTTTAGGCTAGAGAAATGAGAATATGCGTTTCTCGACAAAGTTGAATGAGATACATAAATCAAAGAGAAGATTTCGTGATTTTAGGATATTTTATATTTTGGGGGGATAAAATCAGATTGTTGATTTCAGGCAATCAATCTTTTCATAAAAAAAATTGTTTTGTTGGTTATTTTATTTTGATTTCATTATCCAAATTATCTCAAAAATAAAATGAATTTTGGTTAAGAATAAAAAATGATAGGACAATTAAATATGATGAAATCATAAGAGATGACTAAAATGAAATACTACACATGAATTTTTTTATGATTTGTATTTTAATAATATAGGTAGATAAATGTATGTTAAAAATTAAACATAGGTATGTGTTAGGTTATGTCACACATGAAAAAATTATTACTTTTATTTTAAAGAGTACAGATAAATAGATGGATGTTAACAAAAATAAATACAGGAGTGTCTTAGGTTATGTCGGTACTCGGTACTCACCTATTCCTGCAGAAATCAGGAAATCGAGTTTTGGTAGGAGAAGTGTAAAATATATGGGGGTCCATTTAAAGGCTAACATATAATTGTTGGGACTAAAACGATATTTGCTATATTCTATGTTTCATGGTATAACGGTGGAGACTTCTTACAAAAGGCAAAAAAAAAAAAAAAACTCGTTAGGAAAAGCAAAACAGAAGCAAACCCTTGGCTATAAATAAGAAGCAAGTCCTTACTACAACACCATTAATCGTCCAGACATGACATCGATGGAGAGACCACAATTTATAAACAAAGTACGAGCGGTTCATGTGTGTATTTGAAGCTCATGCCTTCAAAACTCTTGTCATTCAACTCAACTGTGATAAGAGATGGCTATTTGCAAATTTTGTACTTTGTAGCTTGAGATAGTGTGATAAGAGATGGCCGTTTTCAATAGTACTTTTCCTTTAAAAGGTCCATCATGGTTCCATGATCAGAAAGGCTACACAATAATATCTAGGCTTCTTTATTGTTAAGTTGATAATATTTATCATTATGCTGCTTTTGAAAATGTATTACTCTGTTTTGGAGAACTTTGTTTTTATTCTTTTCTTCTTTTGGGCAAGCATTTTCATAAATTTTGTTTTAAACAATTTTCGAAACATTTGGGTTAACCTAAAGAATCGGGCATGGGCTGTTTGTTGTATCTTTTATCTTTGGCATACCTTTCTTTGGAAACACTTTCGTAAGATCATCATAGAACATGTTTTGTGTGTTTGTATGTAATATTCATGAATTTCAATCTTAAATTCGGATCGGGTATCAGACGATTACAATTGTTTGTGATATGTTAGAAGTGTGTGTGTGTTTGAATTTTACATTTTGGGTTTTGGTTTCTTGATGAATTTGTAGTTTTTGATATTTTCTGTTGATTTTTTATGTTTCAAAAATTTGGTAGATCATTTATTTATTTTTAAAAATCCTTTTGTTTTAATTTTGACTTATTATTTAATTATTTATTATTAAAATAAACTTTAAATTAATAAACTAATAGATTAACTTTTATACAAATAATATCAATAGATTAGCAATAAATATGTAATTTAAAAAAAAAATAAACAATTAAGCTAATTTTATTGATAAGTTGAAGAACAAATTTCTGAGTATAATATATTCATAATTTTAAAATTTAGATGCAACCAAAATATTTTTACTAACCTTTAGTTTAGAGTAGTTATTATTTTATCATATTTTTCTTTATATTTAATATATAATAATTAGCTATAGAAATATTTTTAGTTAATAAAAAATTTAAACCACTGAACAAATTTTAAAGCAAAATCAAGAAAACAGTTTTTGTTTAGAAATCCATACTACTAAAATAGAAGTCATGATTTATTCCATATGTGATTATTTTTAGTTAGATTTTTTCTTACAAATTTATAGATGTATTTTCCTAAAATTAATAATATAAAATTTATGTAACTACTTTAATCATAATATCTTTTAATATTTTTTATTTAAAATATATATATGTATATTAAAATTCTAAAAAATTATTTAAAAATATTTTAACAAGATCTTAATTTTAAAATTTTATGTAAAATTTTTCACTAATTTATTAATTAATAATAAATTATTATTATATATTAATATATATTCAGTTATTGCTTAAAAATGAAAAATAAGAATTCTGTCATATTTTTATTTATTTTATAATCGTAAATCTATCATATTAAAATAATTATTATACTAAGTTAAATATGATAAAATTATACTATATTAATATATTTATATATCTTATTTTCATAAATATAAATATTTATCTTAAAATAATATAATATGTTGGCAAAGAATGTTAACATATTAAACTATATAATATACACAACAATAAATTATCTAAAATGAATAAACATAAAAATTGCTAAAAGATAATCTAAAGCTTTGAACATAAATTAAATACAAATTGAGTTTTAAATATGTTATTTCATGCACATATTGATTCGTTTAATAATCAAATATAAATTCAATAAGATAATTATATAATAAGAAGCCACAAATACTTGTAACGTTTTAAACAAATGAATAATTACGACTTTTCAACTATAAAATTATTATATTTCAAATATTTATATAAACATTTAAATATATGTTGAACGGTATAATATATACTACTACTAATGTAAAACAAATAGATATATATATTTAAATGCAATCAAACACCCGAGAAAAATTCTAGTTGATAGTTATTTGAAAACCAGTTTATCTATATTTTAGAGAATTTCTATTTTTTTTAAAAAAAAAATAGTTGGCGAACAAAACAGATTTAAAATCCAAAAAATAGTTTAAAAACCACAAACAATCATCATTGACTGTAAATATGATATAAGCTACCTTTCATATACACAACTCAAATATAAGATTTTTCTGATAATTGTTAAATAAGATAGTTTGGTAAAAGAATAAATTAGCATAATTAGCATCATAAAAATAAACAATACATTTAAACATATACCTAATATGATCGAATAATAATTGTACAACTGACGGGGTTATTGTGGTCGAGTGGTGAAGAGACGGAATTGGGACGCCAACACGTTTCAGGTTCGATCCACCTGCTGCGCGAAACTAAGTCACAATTATCCTGGTCACCTTACACGGATATATGCCCATGTTTTAGGGCCCATTTGAATACCCGGAGAGAAGGTCTATCCGTGGGCTGCACCTCCCCTTGGGGATTAGTCTGGGCCTCTCCATGGGCCTGGAATACCCCCAGGTTAATCAAAAAAAAAAAAAAACAATTTGTACAACTACGATGCGTTAGATACTATCACATAACATATAAACACATATGTCTAGTGATCACTATATAACTACAATATTTAGAATGTAAAACAATAATTTTAATATTTGACTATTAAATTAGATAAAAGCCACATTTCACACACAAATATCAGAAAAAGATAAAATTAATTCTATTTAAATCATAATTTTGTATCTTATATACTCAATGCGTGATATGATCCAATAATAATATATATCATTATTATAAGAGAGACATTATTTAAACAGTATGTACATTGCTATTATTTGATATAAAATACTTTTCCTCAGTGTTTAAGCAGCAACTATGACGTCTCATTGTTCCTCTAGAATGGAATGCAAATACTCTCTGATTACGAAAGAGATAAAAAAAAATCAAGCGTTAAAGAAGTTCATTCTAATCCCATTGGCAAATGGTGATGAGCTTCAAAAGGAAATGAATAATCTCCACTACACCTACAACTCGTTCAAGAAATCAATGTCAAATTTTACAGGTCCAGAAACGAGCTTCTCAACGACACAACGGCAAACGCAGTTATGAAGATATAGATGGTTTCACTAATGCGACACATCTATGTATTGAAGATGCCAACTCTTTGATTCTTAAGTTCAATGTTTGGAGATTAGATTAAGTTTTTGTTAAGCCAATTGTTAGGTTTTCAGGTTTTGCAAAACTAAGTTTTCTTCATCAATGTTTATCATCTCTATTTAACAAAGAGAATAATAATACATCAATCTTCACACATCTAACATTTTTATAAACGTATATATGATAGGGTGTATGAATGTAAATATTTACATAAATACTGTATATTAAATTATTAACATTTTGAAGATAAGGAAAAAAAAAGTTAGTACAACAAAACCTAATCAGTTAAATGAAGAGAAAACGAGGGTTTTGTCTTAAAGCCCATCAAAAAGATACGAATGAGAAAAGTGTGGTACCCACATCACACCCCGCATGTGGACACATTTCACCGTTTTGACAGTGACACCCAAACCGTAACCATCCTTCTTCTAAATTGTTAAAATAAAATAAAATTATAAGTTTTGTTTTCATTGAAATAAAGTATGACAGAGATGGACCTTAGCTACATATACTTTTCAAGATCATATATGCAGTATTAAAAAAGAGTTGAAGAAGACGAACACAAAGCAGGAGAGAGAGAGAGGGCTTTGAAGTTTGTTTTTGTATTATATAATACACACATATGTACATATATATTGAACTAGTCTCTTCTTCTTTATCATCATCATCATCATACATATATCATCTTCTTCTTGGTTCTTTCTTAGCCTCCGAGTTATAGCTTTTTGACTATTTTTTCCTTCTACTTGGTTGCTTTCTCTTGATCTAATATTAGGTACCAAAAGAAAACTACTAATAAAATTTTCTTGTTAATTCTCTCAAAAGCTTACAAACAGAAAATAAAACAAGCCCTTTATTTTTTTTATTGTTCCCTTCATGTATTTTAGTGAATTGTTTTTTATAAAAAAATTCTTCATGTCGTCAATCTCAATGGATTTTTGCTGTTCTTCATTCCTCTATTCGTTTTCTTCTGAAACGATAATTTGATTTTTGTTTTTCGCAATCCTTTTTTTAACCTTTTTTATATGGGTTATTCTCTTACAGATTATTCTCTTACACGCAAAGAAGAAGATCTAAGATGACCTCATCATCATATAACGCAAGTGTTGTTCCTTCATCATCATCCTCTGCTCAGCCGTTCTTCCTCACTGGCTCCGGCGTCGGAGAGAACGACTTTAACCAGAAAGATACTTTTATTTCAATGGTTCAAGAACCTAACTCATCAGCTCCACCACCCAAGAAACGAAGAAACCAACCGGGAAACCCAAGCAAGTACCTCTTTACTTATATTATATTTAAAATCATTTTTAATAAAAATCACTAGCTTTGAAAAAAATAAAGATAACCCTTATAGGAGAAAACTAAATAAACAAAAACCCTAATTAATCTTCTTCCTTTTTTTTGGTACACTCGTATTTTCATTATTATCGACCGGTCATTATATTTCATAGATGTGGGAACTGTTTTCTTTCTATATAATGTTGGTATCATTTTTTACTGACCATGAGAAAATGATACAAACATTATAGATTTAGTCTTCAAAGATTACCATCGCAAGATCTGAGGTGACTAAATTTTAATTGATCAAAAACAGATCCTGATGCGGAAGTGGTAGCGTTATCTCCAAAGACAATAATGGCTACAAACAGGTTCATATGCGATGTATGCAAGAAAGGGTTTCAAAGAGAACAAAACCTACAGCTTCACCGAAGAGGACACAATCTCCCATGGAAGCTCAAACAGAAGTCAACCAAAGAAGTAAAGAGGAAAGTGTATCTTTGTCCGGAACCCACGTGCGTCCACCATGACCCCTCACGTGCTCTCGGAGACCTCACCGGAATAAAGAAGCACTATTACCGTAAACATGGAGAAAAGAAGTGGAAGTGCGAGAAATGTTCTAAGCGTTACGCTGTTCAATCGGATTGGAAAGCTCACTCTAAGACTTGTGGTACTAAAGAGTATCGATGTGACTGTGGTACCATCTTCTCTAGGTAACTAATATCTCTGTCCATTTCATTTAAATATTTTGTTCGTATTTGGGCTAAGTGATGAAACGTATATAATATATATATTTGTGTAGTATCTAGATATACCCTCATATCTAGGTAAAGTATAACAATGGACCATCATTTCTTTTGTATTGTATTGAAAAATCTATTCTAAGTAAAAAGCTGCATTCAACACTGCATGTAAAACTTAGCTTGTATACTAATTTTACATGAAAAATACCAAATATATAATATGGTCTGTAACTGAAATGGTATATATTTGGCCGTGAAATTTGAACCTCGAGTACACCGCCCATATATAGTGACGATGTACATAGGATCTATCACTGTATTTGTTTGGTTGTTGATGAGTAGTGAATAGAGAAAGACAGTGAAGAGAAAGTGTGAAAATTTAAAAGATGCTAAATTTGGTCACATGTATGAGTTGGATCTGTTTTTTCCATTTTCCACTTTTGTATTCTTCTTCTTCACTTTGCAGGTTCCCCTTTTTATGAAACTCCTCTTCTTTTGTGGACCATGTCTTATCTCTTTCTCTCTCTAGACATATCATACATTGATACATATAAATATATTTGGCTAAAGTGCGTTACTTATTTCATTAAAGTGTTCTGGTGAACACTTTAATGCTGTTCTAGGGTTTCTTTCTTTATTTTCATGGTTTGAGTTAAATACATCGTTGTAGAATGTCACTGACTTATATTAACATTCATGGGCTTGCATTAAATGAAGAAGGTCTTTCATTAAACTAGCAATTGATGCGACCTTTATATTCTTCTATCATTCTCTCCTATAAATGGTACCCATAATAACTATAGCATTCATTAATGATGATTCACGTCAATATATGCAACGTATAGTTTGCAAAAATATATATATGTATATAGTCTAATAATTTTATTATCCACCCTCCCTGCTTACTAATTTTGGAAATTTTCTTTTTTGCAGACGCGATAGTTACATTACACACAGGGCTTTCTGTGATGCATTGATACAAGAGACTGCTAGAAACCCTACCGTGAGCTTCACGTCAATGGCTGCTTCTAGCAGCGGCACCGGCGGCTCCGGTGGATTTTACGGGAGATTCGGCGGTGGCGGCGCTCTCACTCACCACCATTTGAGTGACCATCCAAGCTCCGGATTCTCGCCTCACACGGGTTACAATCTAAACATTGCATCTTCTCAAAACATCAGACACTTTGTTCCTCAAACGACAAACCCTAACTTCTTAATCCAATCGACCCAAGGAATGCTGACTGTACCGACCAACAACAACATCGACCAGAGTTACATGAACCAACAAGGTCTAAACCAGTTTGATCCAGTCAACAACATAAACTCCAAGAGTAGCACCAACAACAGCTTCTTCAACCTCGGATTCTTTCAAGAAAACACCAAGAACTCAGACACGACTCTTCCTTCTCTATATAGCACCGACGTTCACCGTGAAGAGAGCTTGAACGCGGGTTCTAACGTGTCAGCCACGGCACTGCTTCAGAAAGCTACTCAGATGGGTTCCATCACAAGCAACGATCCTTCTGCTTTGTTCAGAGACTTAGCTTCTTCGTCGAGTGTGGTTGTTAATGACTTTGGAGAAGGGCAGATTATGGGGAACCATAATAACAGTAATCTTCAAGGTCTAATGAACTCACTAGTGGCAGTAAATGGCGGTGGTGCCGGCGGATCCGGTGGCAATATATTCGATGTTCATTCGATGAGCGGCTCGGACAAGTTAACGTTGGATTTGCTTGGAGTTGGAGGAATGGTGAGAAATGCAAACCGTGGTCGTGGTCGTGGCGACGTTTCTTTGGATGGTGAACTGAAGTTTCCGGAGCAGAATCATCCATATGCAAGATCTTGATATATAATATCTTGTTATTGTAGATCTATATATATATTCACCTATAACTAGTTAGGTGATAATTTTGCTATCTTCGTTTGTTGTTTCATAATCTACATATAATAGATCTTTACTAAACTCTTTAAATTTGATTCTGATTAGAGTTTGTCTTTTGTTAAGTTGTTATATAAAAAGTTTGCTAATGTGTTGTCTATAACCGAATATAAACTACTATGGTTTGAGAGGGAGGTGAATTAAACGGAATGGAATGTTATGTGGTGAAACGTGGGTTCAAAATTAATTCAACGATATATTTTTTGAATATGTTACTGTAAAAAGAACTCATTTTGGCCAAAAAATTTCATATCATTCTTATGTAGGTAATTAAATTAACGTTCTTGTGAATTACTTTTATAGATCCTAACGTGATAAACACTGCTGTTACTTAGAATCCACCATCAAATCTCAACACGGATCTTCACACCTCTTACATTTTGCTTTTTCAAAACTTTTCACTATATCGTATATTATGCAGTGTTTTATAAAATATAGTAAAATAATTCTTAAAGTTTTGCGTAGTTATACTCTATAATAAAAAAAAAATTTCTAGAAAAAAATTTGTATTATACATGAATACTGCAATTTATATATTTCTACACATATATTTGCATATGTCTTATATATATACTAAGATTGTATATCATGTACAAATAAATTCTACCACATACAAAATAAAATACCAAATACTCTAATGTATATAACAAATGCTAAATTAATAAACTATATTGTAAAATCATCTAGACCAAACCTAAAAGTGTCAAAACATTTCAAAGTTTTATATCTATAAGATTTTGTCCAAAAAAAAAAAAAAAATTACAAATTACCACCATCACTAAAACGGATTAGGAGAATATTCTTTTTATTGCCTCGTAAAAATAAGAAAACATATTTATTAATGTCTTGAGTATAAATGCATACGTACGTAAGATGTATAGATACTAGATTTTATTCATAAATTAGATTACACATTCCCACGTTGCACATGGAAATATATATGAGCATATTCGACGATAATAATAATACGCCAGTCGTACCGGATATATTCCAATATAAAGCATAGTCCAAACAGAAACATCCAATATCTCCGCATTATTCATCATCATGTAGTAACTGAGTATTCCTACTATGTAATAACTAATGAATTCTATGTGTATAAATTAGATCTAATCTTTTGAATAATTGTCTCCCTCCGTTTTGGTTGGTTGGTTGGTTATGACAAACCCCCTAAGTTTACTGAAATATTGATAGCTAGTGTAGCGAATTTTAAAATATACTCATATTATGTATATATATCAAGGGAATTGCTTTTGCCCTACTGGTGCTTTTTATTTGTTGATTAGACATTCATGTTACATATAAAATTATAATCCCCCGAATCATGTGATTTGATTCAAAATTAGTTTGTAATCTGCTCCCAAAAAGTTTGACATTTATGATTTATCAGTCTATGTTTGGAATTGAAATTTGATATTTTCGAAACCGCATTTACGTCTGAATTCTTATATTCATCTAAGACCAAATCCGACACTATAGCTTATATTAATACAAACATGAAATATGTATTTAACACAACATAATGACTAAGTTTAAATTAGTTTTAAATATTTTTATGTATTTGAGTTTAATTAAGTTTGATGTAATAATAGAGTTTATAAAAAACGTTTATCAAAACTTTACAGCATAAGAAAGCGTTTTATTGTTATTAATTCAATGAAAACCATCAGTTAATTTATAGTATTCAAAAAATTATTATAAATTTAAATAAATGAAGACATAAGTTAATAAATTTTATTTAATATTTAATTGGTAAGTGTAGTTTTGTAAATATATGATATGTAGACATTTAACCAATAGTAAATTTCAATGGTAAATGTACTATGATTACAAAATACAAATTATTTGCAATGTTTATATTTGTGATGTATATCGAAAATATAAAAATTGTTTGCAATGTCTTTATGAATGATGTCTATCGAGAATGAAAGAAACGGCGGTAATTACATTATAATGTGATGTCCAATTTAATCAAGTGTAGGATTAAACATAGGGCAAATCTCTCAAATAGCATTTTTTGAAATTTTTGTCACAAAAATGAAACTTGAAAGAAAAAATAACCAAAATAGACTTTTTTATTTTAAAAGTTTTAATATTTTTAAAAAATTTTAATTTCCAAACCTCAACTCCAAACCCCACCCTATAACTCTAAAGCTTAAGTTTAGATTAGTTAACCCAAAGATATAAATATATATTTACATCTTTTAATAAAATCTATTTTGATCATTTTTCTCTTTGAGTGCTATTTTTGAGACAAAAACTTGTTTTGATATATTTTAGCTTTTATCACTTAAACATATTCGATGTTAAAAGGTAGAAAGACATTATCCGATCAAAATATGTGTGCATGTGTAAGCACATATACATACATGTTAATAAAAAAAAAGGTATTTCGAAAATGATATAGTAAAATACGATAAAAAGAAGTCGGCCACCTACTTCAACGTATAGCGCGTATATACAAAACTACATAAAAGTACCTAATCATTTTATAAACTAATTAAGAAAAAAACTATTTTACCAAAAAAAAACTAATTTAAAATTATTAATTTATTTGCATGTTATTCTTATTAAAGACTTGTGTTGACATTCTTACGACATAACTAACTAAACTCTTTTCTTCTTGTCTTCATTGTTACTTTCCGAACGTTAACTATGGCACTTCGATTTAAGGTTATTTTAATTTAGTGTGGGAGCAATGAGATTTAGATACAATTAAACCTAAAATATCTCCGGTAACTGGAAATGTTCAGTGAAATTCAGCTTATATTACTATATATTTCAACCAACTAAAACTTCGTATTCGAAAATAAAAATCGATGTCACTAAGTTTAACACAATTTGGTTAATACTAGTTTTTCTAAACGGAGAAATGTCCAAATCGGAGTATGATATTGATTTTGACATACGTTTTACTTTTCTTTTCCAGTGGTGTGCGTATGGAGTTACAACCGGGAAAACAAACATGAAACATCATATATATTTCCCAGGGAGATTTTTCCTCTAATGGATCACTTACAAATAATAGTAAATAATTAATTTTTAGTGTTTTTCTCATATTTTTTTAATGTTTGTGAGTCGGGGAAAATTATATACAAAGTGGATTTATATTAAATGAAATGGATAAAAATAAAAGGGGAAAGCATGTGAATAGCAGAGTTGTCGTTCATGTGAAAGTTAGGATATAAAAAATTTGGTCCGTGAAGAGATTGTCGAGAAAAGTTTATGAGTACTACAAAAATTATTGGGATATCTTTTGCTTATTCTTGGTCCACTTCATTATGGGAGATCTTAAATTGGGCCATACATACGTCAATTATTAGATGCATTAATTATTTTGCTTATTTATTCTATTTGATCAATCAATTATTTGGACCGAGTGACATAACTTTATAACATCTATAAAACAAATTAAGGGATGGAGACAATATGTGGGATAGTCAATCAAACCATGGTACGTGGATACCATCTCAACCATAGCAAATCATATCATGTCGTCTCCCATATGATTTCAGGAGATTGGTCTCGACTGTCTCCTTTTTGGGTCATACGATTATGAAGCCGGCCAAACACTAAACACAAATATCTTAGACCAAAAATGACCATCCAAGCAAAATCTGATTTTGTAAAGTAAATTTATCGTCAAAGATTTCCTCCAAATCTTTGGTGATTTGGAGGAAATCTCATATTTATTCTCTTTGAAACTTTTTTTTTTGTTTTTTTGTTAAGTATTTGAATTTCATTAATAGAATTAGAATAGACTAGTTATATATGAGACGAAGTTTTTAAAAAGGACATGAGTGCTCCTTGACAAAAAGATAAAAACAAGGAGAGGACCTAGACGAGCAAAACCACTTACTTCTGTTACCGGATATGGCTTTACGAGTTCTTTGTCATGTTGATAAAAAGTGAATCGATGAATCTCTTGAACAAGTTTCTGGCAAAGTATTATGGTACAGTGTCAAACGAGACGCATCCCAAAAGTTCATTTCTATTGAAAAGTCGCAACAAGGCAATGCCCCATAGCAGCCTAAGGATGGAGTTTTATCAGCTCTCTAATGAGAGAAGCCCCAAATATCATTCAATCTCTTGGGAAAGAAACTACAACCACACCAACTTCTAAGTCTCTGAATATTTATGATGGAAGCACTCTACGATATATATCTTTTAATTTTTCTCATGCTTTACATAAAACTCTTAAGAATATTTTTAGAAAATAGCGATTTTTTCTTCAATGAAGTTGTTTCAGATTTGATGTAAAAGTGATTTAAAACAGTTTTACATTGGTCTCAATAGCCAATTTCCAATCAATCATAAACAATTGTTAATATATTTGATGGTTAGATTCTATTTTCTTTTTATTCACATTTTTCTCCAAGTGTATTCCTGATGAAATTATCAAATTAACATATTTTGAAATACAAGTTAGCTTTCTACAAATGGATTGATTAACCATTATACAATGAAAAACTTTGATTCTATTAATAAATACTTTTATTTTATTTATTTTTAAATGAGAGAAGAGCTGTCTGTTTTTGGTGAGACAACGATATCATCTCTCTCGTTGCATGTAGATGGGCCTCCTTACTAGCATCACTTGTATGTATGTCCTACATATATATAATATGATTTTTTATTCTCAATATAAATTGTTACGACAGTGACATTATAATCCTATTATTATCACTAATTATTCCAACTATTAGAGATGTTTTCAACAATAATGTATATTTTTTAACCAAACAAAAATAATGTATCTTATGTTCACTCACACACAACCACACACACGCCAAACGTATACAGTTTTAATAAAAATTCTAGAAATGAACTTAAATTTCATTAAAAATGCCTCCCCTCCCCAAAAAGAAAAATATAGTAACATATATGCCGAACATGTTTGAAAAAAACAATCACGATACTGAAGGAATTTCGGAAACAAAACACAAATCAAAATTATTTCAGTTCCAACGGCAACAGAAAAGAAAATCAAACAAAAACTTTTGAAAGAAACCGATATATTTAATGAAAAAATATTATCAAACCGAAATCGAAATCGTACCAAATAGGCTTGTGTAAGAATTACTTTTATTATTAAATGGAAAATTAGCATCAATAATGCAGACTCGTGAATGTTGAAACAGAATTGTTTATTTTGGACCGTTAAATTTAAATATGATGGGACCTTTTGGGATATGGTAGGAACATGTTACATACAAAAATATACAAATGCAGGAATATATAGGCACATGTGACATGTATGTATACATGTATCGAGATATTTAGAAAGGGAGATCACAGGACACACTCGTGACATTGCCAGCTAGTGAGGATGACAAATGAAAAGAAACTAAAGAATAAAAAGGTAAATAAAAGAAAATAAAAACAAAAAGACAAAGAAACTTAGCAAAGGCTGCTTGTACTCTCCAACTCATTGACTGCCCATGCAATGATAAGACGATAAATGTGCCAGCCAAAAAAAAATTAATTTTTTTTGACAAAATAAACTAATACAAAACTATTCACATAAAATTATTGATAACCCGTCAGATAGTTTCTTTTTAGAATATGATCCTACTACATATATAGATACAGAACAAAGGCTCACTCCACAAATAAATAAACCACTTATATATCTGAAACTATATATAAGCCATGAATATTATAAAATTTCTTAGTATACCTAATCTTTCATAAGCCAAAAATATATAAACCAAATATTTACAACCGCACTAGTTATATAAAATAAACTAAATTACAGTTTTCTTCATACCGATCCTGAATCCAGTTTTATAAACTATAGAGGCAAATCTTTTACAAAAAAAAGGAGGTGAGTTTACACAAATTGCAACTATTTTTTGTAAAACTTAAATATCGAGAGCATTGCGACTAAAAATATAATTAATTACTTCAAATGGGTTTGGTGACGACATGCATACCTCAAAGATATAGCATATGTACTTTGATGAACTAATAACCTTTTAAAATTTTTGCCTTAGCTAGAAACTAGCATGATGGACTCCATACGGTGGTGAACTTGCCGGACCACCACCATGATTCACATTCATGCTGTTTCTATCGGCGGAATCCGACGAAGAGACAACTCTTTCTCTATTGTTCTCTTGTTGTTGATGTTGTTGTTGTTGTTGTTGAAGCCCTCCGCTTCCACTCATGCTTCTCACGATCTGACCAACCCCAAGAAAGTCTCTGGTCATGCTTTGTTTATCAGCGTTGTTCACTCCTCCGTATGAACCAAACGGAGAATCTACTCTATTTGAGAAAGAGTTCATCAAATCATTAAGATTACTCTCGTTTTCTCTGTACATTCCACTCCCAAAGCTTCTTAGAATCGATGAAGCATTGTTACTATTGTTGTTGTTGTTGTTGTTGCTTCCACTCGAGCTTGAACCAATTTGAGCAGCTTTTTGAAGAAGAGCAGTGGCTGACATGTGAGGTGTTGAATTGGAATTTTGCACTGATGAGCTAAAGAGTGAAGGCACTGCTCCTGAGCTGATTCTATCCAGATTGTTAGGGAAGAGACCTGTACTTCCTTCTCCTCCAACAGTGTTTTCACTATCAAAATGATTTGGAAGCATAAGATTATCCGAAGAAGAAGCAGTAGCATTAGGGTTGCTTGTAGCAGAAACAACTCCATTGGGTCCAGAGAGGAAGCTGAGATTGAAGAGATTTGAGGAAGGAGAGTTATGGTTATCATGTGATGAGAACTGCATCAGACTCTGTTGAAAATTCATTGGTGATGCCTTCATGTTATTGTTTGAAGCCAAAAACCCTTGTTGGTGTTGATGATGGTCTTGTTGATCATGAAAGCTAGGGTTTTGCTCTTGCATGAAGTAACCTGAAGCATTTGAAGCAATGAGATGAGATGAAGAACGTGAGGCGGCTCCCACACCTCCTCCGCCGCTGCTTCCTAGTCGGAGAACGTCGCCGGACTGAGGATCAAGATTCTGTGAGGCCCCCATGTGGGACAAACCAAGGATCATGCTTGAAGTGTTGTTGGAGTTTTGTCCGTATGGAAAGTGATGACTTGGCAAAGAAGTCAAAGAAGTTGGGTGTCTCGCACTCTCTTGAGCCAACGCGTCACAGAAGGCTCTGTGTGTAATGAAACTGTCTCGCCTGTGACACAAAAAATATATTTTTAATATAACAAAGGAATCTACTGGATCGTCAGGTATATATAAATTAAATGAAGAAATAAATTGACATATTTTGGAGAAAGTGAAATAAACAAGAGAGAGAGATAGGGACTCATCATCTTACATAGCTACAACAAATAGATTCGCGTGTAATTATAGGATCTTGAAAAGTAGATAGATGGCTAGAAAGTCAGTCTACTACTCTATTTTTTTACACATCCTTGTTATTATTTTCACATATGTAATTTTTAACAGCTTACATAGTCACATGCATTGATGCATATACAAATAATGCACGCGTACACATAAATAGGGGTACAATGTTGTGTCACACTTCAACTACGGTGATGTAGGTCTATATGATTATGCGTACGAACAATTGTACATATCTTATATGCAATAAATAATGAACATAAGCATTACTTCAGAAAATATAAGCGTAAGACATGCGCGTAATTTCGTGTGTATGTGTGCAGAATGTGTCTAATAAATCTAAATAAATGGGTGTTCAAAGAATTTAAAAAGTAGGTGGGAAAAGTTAAGTTTCACAATAGTAGTAGTATATAGAGAGAATGATTGTCAAATGAGTATCTGAATCTGTTTTTAATTCAAGATCATGTAAGTTCAATAAATGCAACTTCAGCATCTATTCAATGAAAAGATTTATATTATACTTAAATAACTACTTATGCATATATCTATACCCGCATATTTTAATTTCCTTTATTCCATTTATAGAACTCCTCTAAATGCACGCACTCACACAAATACACCAATGCCAACCAAGACTGAAAAAACATTGTTTTAAGACCGAAAACTGAAAAAACATAATATTCGAAAATGTAGTAGTTGTCACTTCTCTATATGAAGTTTTAAGCTATTTATGCAAAATGTATATGGTAACGAGCCAAAATAATTATGTGGTGTGTGTGGTTTAGTTAAGAGTGCAAACGAATCATAAAAGTGGTAATGTATTAGTGAGATTTTACATATAAGAGAACAAACACTGTAACAACAACCTCTCTAGATATTTTATAGCTTAGCATCACGTGAATTGCCCATTAGTATAAGAATAGTTTTAAGGAAAAAAATCCTGGAAAATATATTAAATGATTTTGAACAGAAAATAGGGCGGTGTTTCCAAGGAAAAAAATATAAATATAAAAACAATAAAAGAAAAGGAAATTGAAATTGGTCCTCTTGGGTTTGAGTTTCTGCTAGAAAGCATCTAATGAAATATGGCAGTTTCAGTGTCATATATAGATATAGTTATATACACATCCATTAACGTGTGTTCATGTATGAATTGTTATTGTTTATTTAAAAAAAACACACTAAAGTTGCATTTACTGCACGAAAGAAAGCGATGAGAGCATCGAAGACTTCGAGGCGAAACAGAAAGTGAACCTAAGAAAAAACCCTAGTCCATGAAGAATGACTCAGACACATATTCACACACATATCATATATGATTAATAATTATAATTTAAAGAGTTCAAAAATAAATCGAATATTTACCGTGAGAATAATGTACCACAGTCGCAACGATACTCTTTAGTACCACAAGTCTTGGAGTGAGCTTTCCAGTCCGATTGAACAGCGTAACGCTTAGAACATTTCTCGCACTTCCACTTCTTTTCTCCATGTTTACGGTAATAATGTTTCTTGATTCCGGTGAGGTCACCGAGAGCACGTGACGGATCATGGTGGACGCACGTGGGCTCCGGACAAAGATACACTTTCCTCTTCACTTCTTTGGTCGATTTCTGCTTAAGTTTCCATGGAAGATTGTGTCCTCTTCGGTGAAGTTGTAGATTCTGTTCTCTTTGAAACCCTTTGTTGCATACTTCACATATGAATCTGTTTGTAGCCATTAGTGTCTTTGGAGATAAAGCTATCACTTCTGCATCGGAATCTAATTAAGAAAAAAGAAAAAAAATGTGGGTAAAATTATTTTGATTTATTAAAGGATTTTTTTTTTATATTGCATGGTTATGGAAAATCAGTAACTATGGTTATGTTAATTTGCTTATTTCAAGATTTGGAATTTGAGAAAAAGGAATTCTCTTTTTCACCAATCAATGTTTTTATAATTGTTCACATGATTTTGTAACATTAAGATGATAAGGTTTCAATCAAGGTAAGGTGATTAACTTACTTGGAGTTCTTGGTTGGTTTCTCTTCTTTTTCTGCGGTGGAGCTTCAAGGGGCTGCGGTGGCTGGTGATGAGGAGGAAGAGGAGGAGGAGCTACGGAGGAATTAGGAGGAAGAAGCTGAGATTGATCATCTTCTCGAGCTCCAAAGAAGGAAGCAGCAGAGGATGAAGAAGCAGCCATGGATTCTTCTGTGTTCTGTGTGATGGTGAGAGAGAGAGAAGAAGAAAGAAAACAAAAATGAAATAAAACTAGAGAGAAGAAACTCTTTAACATTAAATTCTTTTTTGACTTCCACTGATATCTTATCTCAATAAGCCCTAAAAATGGGGTACTCCGGATTTTATATTAATTGTTATTAAATTTTACAGAGAATTTTTTAAAACATAGAAATTTATGTGAGGGAATAGAAAAGAGAAGATGAAAGTGACCAGTGAAAACGAGTGCTAGACTAGTAAAAAAAAATGTGCTCACCCAACTCAATAGCCTAGAGAGGTAAGAGTTCTTATTGGTTTGTTAAGAGGGTAAGATAATTCATTTTAACATTTTTACCCCAAAGGGTAAAATAATGAAATTAAATCAATCTAGCTTGGTTAGTTTAGTATTAATCTTATATGATATTGATCTATATGATACATAAGGGTACTACAAACTATATAAGTTTTGTGTAAATAAAAAAGTTTGTTTTGTCTATTGCAATAAAAAACTATTACAAACAATTTGGGTGTCTGTAGACACTTACACCTATAGAGAGAAGTTGATTTTTTTTTCTTTTTCTCTCCTGAATATGTGAATGAAATTTTAGATAAAAAGAAAGTATGAGAACTACAAAGGTCGGTCGACCCAATCCATTTGCCACAAAACGACAGTGTGCGTGAGACAACTCTCAACAGCTCCTCTATCTAGTTAGCATATGCGAATAATTAAATAAAATAACATCGATCTAAAAATTTCTAAAACAGATTACATAGTCTAACTATGTCACTAAAATACTGCTGAAAAAGATATTAACATAAAATATCAATACGAGAATGCACTAACAAGAAAAGTTTAGAATCGGGCATATCTAAAGCTGGAGTAGATCCAAAACCAAAAGTATAATTTTTGAGTTTCAAAATAAATTAGTTATTTAACTTATCGAGCAATATATAAATACATTTAAATATTTATTATTGTTACTTAGCGGTCGACCGACTATATTTATATACAACCACAAAAAAATATTAGTTTGTTGACAAAAGTATAGTTTTAAGTTTCAAAGATATCTATATAAATCTTAACATATTACCCAAAAAATCTATATAAATACTTAATTTATATATACATAAATATGTATGTGTGTGTATTCAGAGACAAATTGCTCGACTTTTTAAAGGGTAAGCCATAAAGCATCTAATATTTTCTTAAATTCTTGACAAAATACGATTATTGTCACAATCACCATCATCTCATATGGGTCTCTTTTCTTTTGTTTTAAAAAGTTCCTATCATATCATATTGCATATATATATATATATATATATATATATATATATGAATGTATGTCTGTCTGCGTGTCATGGACGGTTGATTGTGAAAAGAGATATTCCAAAGATAAAAAAAAGACAAAAAGAAGAATGATTGTGTATATTTTTCATGTATGTGGTAAAGTAAAATCCCAAAAGGATACTCCAATTTTTAACTATATCGTCGTCTATTCCCATACTCAAGTCATTGGTTAGAAACAATTTAAACAACTCTATATAATATTATTTATTTAAATCATCAAAACCACTTGATTAACCATTATTTTTATGTAACTTTCCTATATTTATTTCCTTTTGTCAGATCTTTCTGTTAATGTCTACTAATCTAAAAAGAAAATGATATAGTGCTTATTGAACAAACGATATATTTAGCAGAAAATTAAGCTTTTATAGCGTTATTTTAGAAATAAATTGTAGTAATAGTCAAAAACATATAGCAATTTCTGAATATGTATGTAAAGGAGATTCACAAATAATCTTTTAACAAAACTATTTGTAAATTCGGTTTATTCTCTGAAAGAAAACCAACCCATTTATGTATGGGTCTTTGGTAACGTGAGCATGAGCTATACATAAGCCTGTTTTAATATCGCTATAAGATAATCCAAAACACATGTTTTCAGACAGGAAAACACATATGATGTTATTGTTTTATTTGCGCAATTATTTTTGCTGTGCCAAGAACTTTTCAGGAAAAGGAATAACAACAGCTATTCCCGATCACAATGACACTTGAACCGTAACCTTTCCTCTCACATTCATCTTCGAATATAAATTCTTTCAAATCAACAGTAAGTATATATAAAATATTAAGACAAGGCAAGAAATAAAATAAAGATAGAAAAAGAACTTCACCTCTTTTAGCTCGTCGGATTGAGGCAACCGGTAAGTTTTTCAAGTATAAGTTTCTTGCATTTAAATATGAAATAGAGGGTCATATATATATATATAAACACACAATAAGCATGTAATAAATGGGAAAGAGTAAATTCCAGAAGAGTTAATACAGTTTTGCTATATCGCTAACTACTTTAATTAATTAATTTCAAAGTTTTCAAATTATTACCTAAATTACAACTAGACTAAATTTGTTAAGAGTAATTTCCATGTATTAGAATTACTTCTTAAAAAAAATAACAGAAAACAATTGATTTTTTGAATATTTATCATTTTAACCTACGTGTGAGACATAAGAAAATGAAAATGACAAAATAAATCCTTTAGTTTTGATTCAGTCAGTATCATATTTTTCTATTTAACACTCAATTTTTTTTTTGTTGATAAAATCTCCCTTTTATCTTTATGACGCTGAAATGTGAATTTGGATGACGAACTTTGTTCAATGTACCAAAGTAATATCTGGTTAATCGAAAATATATAATATTATATGATGATGGATGCAAATTGCTTTGGCTAAATCTCGAATAGTTTTAAATCCAATTGTCCAATTGTTTCGATAACTGCTTATGCCACACATGTTGTAAAAAGGCTAAGAACTCTAAACAGGCGACAGCTCCAATTAGTTTTACTGTTTGTTCAGCCATCATTGGTCGGTAGAGGCTATATAGTCTCTGCTCCATCTACAACAAACCTATACAAGAGTAACTTACGATTATAAACCACTAAAAATCGATAAATCTTTCTATTTAATCAACTGTTGTGCCGCGTGTACGTCATGGCGAGACTATAAGATTTTAAATCTATCTTGATTACATTATAAGCGTTACCGTAGAGATTTTCTCTCCACAAATTGATCTCTAATTTAGTATCTTAAGTGATGAAAATAAATTATGTGATATACATAGTGATAAAATATATATGTATACCTTAATTCATAATGTGGCGATGCATAAAAATATGCTTACGTTTGACTATTTTAATCATTATTGAAAAGCAATTAGCTTTTAAGAGAGTCCTATTAAAAAAACTTCTTAACAAGTTCATCCTTAAAAGAATTATACAATTAGCGTATCTGAGTTGAAATGTTTTAATGATGATTAATCTATGTAATGTTATGTGTTAAATTTTAATTTCTCATAAGTTTTCAATTTAAAACCAATTGATAATAAATAGATTAATTCTAACTCTTTATATATTAGCTTATTATTTTAGTCATCAATGTAAGACTTTATTTATTTATAATATTTTTGTTTTTTTTTAATGTGAAAATTATAGGAAATGATCCAACATCAAATGATTTTGATATCAAGTTAAATTTGGATTTATCATGAAGTTTCAATTTAAAATTAGTTTAAGATTAATATATTATTATATACTAATTAATGATTTTTTTAATATCAACATGAGATTTTATTTATTATTATGTGAATGGAAATAAAACATATAAAAAACTCTCATGATAAATACGACCAGCCTACGAGTTTTTTTTTTGTTTCTTGAATACCACATTTGCCATCTCGACAAAAATAACACAAAATAGATATGATGAATGACTCATGAATTAGGATTTAGAAGTATGGTTATGGCGTTAAAAATGCTAAGATAATTAAAATCTAAATGAGAGTATAATCCCAAGATCACACTATTTTTTGCGATTAAGATAAGTATGTTTTGTACGAGAACTCCATCCATGAGATACTCAAAAAGAAATTCTCAACAATATAATATTAATCAATATTTTAATGTAATTTAGATAATTAATCAAGTTTAAATTTTATAAAAAAAACAAATCTAATCACAAATTACTAAGTGTGTATAAAGGCATTTCGTGGGGTATTAAAAAAAATCTCATTTGAAAACTCCTCCTTATATTCTTTTTAGTTTTATATTTTTTATATTTTTGGATCAGAACTCTCCAAAAACTCTCAAATAAAAATGCTTTAAACTAGAATCACTGTAATCATTTTTTAGGTTTGTACATTTGACTGTATACAACAAAAACATTTATATAGCTGAAACATACTTATCTTTCTAAAATCACTTCAAAAAGACTTGTACAGCTTTAAATTACTTGACATAGTTCAATTTAAAAATAAATAGCATAGTAAGAAATAAGTGTTTTAGTATCTTTTATGTTTGCTAATGTATGAACAAACACGAAAGGAAGAACTTTCGTGGTGGTTTGCAAATTCTTTTAAATCTTTGAAGTAACGAACCGGCCATCAAATGAAGACGGTGCCACAGACTCAGAATGAGCATGGATCCACAAATGAGATTAGATGAGACCTTAGTCATACACTATAATTCTATGTTAGGTATTGAATTATATACCAATATTTCAAGTATAATCAGAGACTCTTGCACCAAGAAACTTGTAGAATATCATTATATATATGGCCATCCTTTACACAAACTGCTTTGTCAATTGGTATGAAAAATCCTAATCCGCTAGTTTGTTACTTGAGGTTCCAATTAAAAACTGGTTACCACGCTATGTTTTCTAGTTTTAAGTCGTTTTTAATGTTCTACAGAAAATAAAATAATGCTGCATCTCCATGTAAAAGAAGCATTTTTGTTGAATATAATTTTACAAACTCATTACAAAGCTTTTAAAATCGTATTGTTATTGTTGTGTGGAAAAGGAAGCAACCGAAAGAGGTAACCACGGGACTATATATCTCGTGAAAAGCTAAAGAAATGCCTATCTGATTTTTCATTTTTATTCATGCCAAAATTGAATACATCTAGTGAGCTATTGTGGGAAAGTATTTATATAATTAAAACATACTTTTATTTATTACCTTTTGTTCTATTTATCAGTAAGCAAACTTTTAAATTTTTAAAACCATTTCCCTTTTGATAAATAAAAAAAAAGACAATTCAATCTTTCTTGTGATATCTTTTAAACGAGTATAAGACTATCAACCCGAACCACACAACCGAATACCTACAAAACTCAAAATTCAAAATCCTGAAACCACAAAATAAACAATCAAATGTCTAGGCCCATTAAAGTATTTGTGGCTGCGAGAATAATGAATGGCTTGATATTACCAATTTTATTTTTCTAATCTTAGTATGTAATTAGTTTATATATCTTTTTGAAAAAAAACTCACATCCTAACTCTATTAGATTGTACATAACGGTTGCATGAATATAAATTGGGCTCGAAGATACGATAATACTATAATTTGTGGACCTTAAAAATGTTTATTAATTTACAATCAATGTTCAATCGATAAGCGGTAACTAGATGATTTGTAAAAAACTATCAATTAGACAAATTATTTGAAGTTTAAACGAAACTTAGACATTAATGAATTATTAATTTATTATATATATTTTACATATATAAGATATTTTATTTTTTGAGCTTAATTATAAAATTATCTTTTGATAAATAATTAGACAAAAAATAGATAATTTGTAGATTTGTACTAAAATTATTATTTAAATTTAAATATTTAATTAATTTACATTGATTTAAATCAATTTAAAACAATTGAAACTGATTTAAAATGATTTGAATCGATTTGAATTGTATAAATTAGATTTTCTGTTAATATCGATTGCCGCCTACACCGATATTTAGAACCATGGTTAAAACTAAGGATTTGACAGAGTATGGATTGCTAATTACACAAACGGAAAGATCGGCATGTAATAAAGCCGCCACCTAAATAGACCGGTGGCACATGACCCGACTCATAACTTGATATCCAATTATGGGTCAGTATTAAAATTCTATAGTCACCAGTGTAACAAAATCGAACCCTAATCTCATGTAGTTTGACTTTCTGTCGAGTCCATCGTAGTCCGCCTTGGACTTGACTTGAGAGTTTACTTAGAAGATACCACGTTAATGTTCTCATAGGTGCTCTTTTAAAACAAAAATTTGAAAACATACAAGATTTGTTTCATACAAACAGATAAAAAAGTTAACCTTAAGGGTGTTGTTGTTGATGTATTAGATCACACGAAACAAAAAAAAAATGCTTCAAATAATGCTCAAATGAAGTTAATAAGACGCAGTGTTCAAGAACGTAATGGTGACTGGTGATATTAAGAACGTCCTCCTGGTCGTGAAACTGATCGTGATATTGAAAGTATGAATTGGGTCTTGAATTGGGCCTCGGTCATCTACTTATGGGCTGCAAGTTTATTAGTTGTTTAAAGCCTGTTTTCTCTTTTTATATATTCACGTAAATTTAAAATTTATTTTCGAGATTTATTCCACTGACTTTAAATCTTTGCAAAACAAGAAAACCTACTACAAGTTTAACAACAAAATCTTTAATGTTTTTTCGCTGAAACTAATCTAATAAACAAAGATTTACTTAATGAGTTCAGCTGCTGAGGAGAGAAATTGAAAGGTTAAGATCAATCTTTGGTGAAGAACCGAAGCAATTTTTATTGACCAATGGTGCTGAACATGTGGAGACCGCTTCACTCGTTTCGCTCACTGATGATCCATTGCTTCTCCAATGATGATTCAACGACAGAGACAACGACAAATCTTCTTCTTCGTGTTCTTGTTCATGCCAAGTGTTCTCCTCTTCTGTTTTCTATTGAGTCAAGAAACGAATCAGTTACTAAACCGGACAAGATTTGGCTTGCTTTACCCTATTTTTAATCGAGCCGGTTCAGACTCTAAACCAAACTCCCCCCCCCCCAACTCTAATCAACCTTTCTAAAACAATTTGGAAATTAAACCGGGCATGATTCGGTTTGGACTTCACCCCAATTTCAGGCAAACCGGTTAGGACATCAAAAATAAAACAATTATTAAACCGGATTAGATGAAGTTATATGTTGATAAAAGGAGATAACAATACCTTGTGGAAATGATGTGATGGAAACAACGTCGTTTCGTTCGACTTCTTCATGCTCATGATGTGAAGGAAGTCACCAACCTCATCATCACCACCAGACTCTGAGGTCTGCTCCTTTCTTCCACCTCTGCACCAATGTAGAAAAAAAAAAAGACAATTCGGATACAGACAAAAAAGTATATATACATTTCTGATACAAAATTAATTTGTCATAAAGTATTTTCTATAAAATAAATAAATTTACCTAAGAGAAGAATGTGAAGAAAGAGGACAAGGGTGAAAACCCGTAATACAATCATTCCCTGTGTGTAAAGACAAGTAGTCATGAAGATAATCTTCTTCAGTGTCTTGTCTTCTTCTTATTGAAGATGAAGAGCTTTCCTCTGTTCCCAAAAAATATAAATAAATGAATTAAGCTATGATCATAATGAATATTCTCTTGACCTATCAAAATAACAATACCCATTTTATTGTTTTATAAAAGCAAATATATGTATTTATGACAATTGTCTTATGAATCATGACACTAGACCAATAGTACATACTACAAACAGAAACAGTAAACAACTAAATTCCATCCACAATTATAGTTTTGATGTAAACAGTTCATATTAAATTCAACGGTCCCATTCTTTCGAAAATCATATCATTTCAGAATATTTATGGAAATTTACAAAAAAGAAGAAAAAATGTACATTACCTGGTTTCCCCAAACTGAGTTTAGAACCTCTATACATCTGTTACATAAGTGACAAAAAAAAACAAATTATTAAAAAGACTTTAATATTCATTATTTTTTTTGCTAAATTTTGGAGACTTTAAATATTCATGATATTATGAATACAAAAATATAATGATAAGAGAGATAGATTTGTTACCTGGAGATGGCTCTTGACATGTGAAATGGTGAGTCCCTTCACATCCATCATCTTAAGAACAAGCTTCGGCGTAGCTCCTGTTTCATCAAACCAAACAAAAATACAAAAAGAGCAAAAAAATGTTTAAAAAGGTGACTATGATGATTCTTTTTTATGAAAAAAATAATGAGAAATTACAATATTTTTTTAGCAAAAAACTTTTAGATATATGAATAATATAAATAAGCAAAAGTGTGATTCTTGGTTCAAGAACTAGATTAAGATGGTTGTTTAGGATACGATGACGATGATGAGAAAGTTTCAAACTTTTTTTTAATAAGATCCAAAAAACTCAACTTCAAATATGACAAAGTAGCAAAACTGTGAAGGGCTTCGTACAAAAACTTGACAAAAACAAGAGACAAAGTAGCAAAAGATTGTATTTCTTATAACAAAATATGAACGTACGAAAAAATAAAAATAAAATAAAATATGAGCGTACGATGTTGGCCACCGAGCATATCGACGGCGTTAACAAAACAACGGTGGAGATCCGGCGTCCATCTGAGTCTAGGCACCGGAGACCTTACGTAAGGCCTAACTCCACCGCCTCCATGACCGTTAAATCCAACGCCGTTACCGTTTCTCCCATCACACTTACCCATTTTCTTTTAAAAAAACAGTTCAAGAACCCTAAAACAAGATTTGATATTTTCCTTAAACCCAAGAAAAAGAAACTGAAGAAAGAGAGAAGAAGAGCCCTGAGAGAGGATATGTGTGTATGGGTTGGATTAAAAGAGCAAGTTATTTTGTTTTCTGATATGGTTTTTGGCTCTTTCTAAAAGATGGCTGACTCTTTTTTTCCATCTATTCTCTTTGTCTTTTTTGGATGCACTCATATTTGTATATCCGGGTATTTGGAAAGTATTCGTGATTTGATCTATTTTGTACCGAATAATCAATTATCTGATTCGATTTGATTCGTAACCGTCTGGATATTCGGTGTTCCTGTTATCCGAATAATAAGTTTTTAACCAGATATCCGATTTGATTCCGTAAAAATAAAATAAACATTTAAAATAACTAAAAATCCAAAACAATATAAAATAATAATATTTTATTACAAAATAAAACTTTATTTAATTTGATTTATTTTCAAAAAATATTGTAAAACTTACATAAATATAATATTATATATAGTTCTTTAAATATATGTATATATATGCATTATAACGAACAGGATATTCGTTCCTAAAAATATTAGTATTTGTGATTTGCTTTGTTTATACGGATATTGCATTTTAGTATTTGCTTTGCTTTCGTAGAATTACGGATATCCGGATTTTTCGTTTTCAAATCAAAACGGATAAACAAATCGAATCAAATTTATGGATATTTGTTCAATCCTATCTATCTCTATGTATATCTAGATGAAGCCAAAAATAATAAATAATTAACTTTAGAAAAGCTTCATTCATTTTTGTTTGCCGGATATTCCATTGTAGCTAGTTGTGCTTAACTAGGATTTACGTTGATTTTGATGTTGGATTTTGTGTGATAGTATTAGAGTTGATGACTGTTTAGTATTGGTTTAGTGTAGTTTAGTACTGGTTTAATATGTTAAGTAAACCATGAACAACATACTATAGTGATACTTAAGTTAATATAAGTTAGCTATATGTAACTTCGACTTTATGTTATGTTTAAATCAGATATAAAGATTTAGTTGGTTTTTTGGGTTGGTTAAAATTTTGATTATTATATATATATATATATATATATATATATCTCATTGTTTAAGTGACGTTACATCTTTTTTTGTCGACAAATGATGTTACATCTTAAAACAACTACTCTAAAAAAATAAACTCATAAATTAACAATTATATAATTCTTTTCTTTATGAATTTGTTCATGACATAGTGATGGGTTGACGATTCGTAAATCTCGTAGTCAGTTTTTGGTCACTAATTTAGACAATCAAGAATAGCAAAATGAAAAGAATAGATATATACTACTTTTATGTATGTATTAGAGGTAAATATAACCAGCTGGAATGTTGTTACATTATAAAATTGTTTATTAAAAGATTCAGATGGCATGTCTTTTTGACCTAGCTACAAGGATATACCCATCTATAATCTACAAAAATGGTAATCATACGAAAATCGATTTGACTTTGGTGACATTAACCTTGACTCTTGAGCCGACCCCATTCATTATTATCTTATAAATTTAGAAAGTTTAAAGTATCATTGCATATCAAATTATCAACGTACCAGAACTCTACACAAGTGTACATACACTACCTGCATGAAAAGAATTGTCTTTTTTTTTTTTAATTTTTTAGATTCTAAGATCATGTTTAACCCTAAGAACCCCTTAGGAGTTTTTATTTTTTATTTTTTTAAAAAAAAATTAAAAAAGAACCAACCGCGGACCGCCACGTGTCAATGAGGCTCGCGAACAGTACAAGAACCCCTTAAGAACATATCTTAATTAAGAGTTTTAAGAGGTGATTCTTAAGGGTTTTGGTGGACCCCACCCGCTAAGAACCCCTTTAAGAACCCCTTAATCTTGCTCTAATATAAATGTCTTTCCACAAGTAATCAAATAAACTAAGGAGTAGTATTTACCTTAGGGATTTGGATTTTACCTACATGAATAACTTTCCTCTGCACCCAATACTTTACTCGCTCTTTTCACTATAGTTTTTTTTTTTCTTTTGTCAAGTCACTATAGGTTAATTAGACAAAATTAAGATTAAAAATGAATTAAAATAGCTCAACTGCTGAGGTTTGACCATAGCATAATAATTGTTCCTATTTTCTCTCTTTTTCTTAGGGTTTCGTGTTTAACTTTCTGATTTAAGTAAATTAGATCAAAAATTTACAATGGTCCTTTTGGACCACCGTTTTGACTTAAATTCCCCTACTTCCGTTACATTTTCTCCCGATTCCCATTCATTTTTCGTCTCTCTTCCATTCCTTTACTCATTCCACTACGTAATAAATACTGCTTGAAAGTAACACAATTAGTATAATATTTTACAAACTGTTTATTCTCCTTTTATTTTCTTAAATAAAGTACACCCCATATTCTGAGTCCTGAGTAGCGTGGATACAGATCAAATATCTCCACAATTTTTAGTATTTGTGATTGCTTCGTATCTTACAAATATCTGATTTTCCGATTTGATTTGCTTCGGAGAAATACGAATATCCAGTTTTCCGAATATCCGGATTTTTTTGAGATATTTGTGAATATTTACGGATATCTCATTTACTTTGTTTAATACAAATACATTAATAATAATAAAAATTTGTTTTCAAAAAATATTTTTACATAATATAAATGAAAATAAAAATTAATGAAACTATATGTTCCATAAATTTCTAAAATTAGTCAAAGTTTCTTATAAACACCCAATTGTTTTCGAATTTTTTTCGTTTTTATAAAGATTTTATATGTAAATTCTAAATAAAACTAATAAAAAAATATGTTAAAATAATAATTTTATAAAATTATATAGATAAAAATCTATTTATATATATAGATATACATCTATTTTTATAATGTCGGATCGGATATTCGACTCTAATTTTTTTAGTATTTATGGTTTGATTCGCTTCTAACGGATATTAAGTTTTAGTATTTACTTTGTTTTGACGATTTGCAAATATTTGGATTTTACAGATCGAATTGAAACGAATAACGAATCGAGTCAAATTTAACGGATAAAATGCCGAGCCTACTGCATATTGTTCTCTTCTTATTCTTTATTGCTGCTTTCCACATTGAAATCGATGATGAAACAAAAGTCAAAGGTATACCTGCATTATAGCCCACAGTAATTACTAATATCTTCAATTGTTTCAACCACGGATTCAATAATTGATTAATATTTTGTTAACTATGAAACTCTTGAGAGAATATTTTCCATGGAATACGTTTTTTCTTCTTAAAATGGGCATTCCAGAATATGTTCTTCTATGGTCCAAATTCAACTTTGATAATACAATTATTCAACTTTTGATAAGCCTAAAATGTAATCATCCTCTAAAACGATCAAACCAACGCCGTTCAACTACATGCATGTTGTATATTTATATTATTCTGGACAGACAAATAGTCTTTCCTATTCAAAAATCATTATATCAGTTATTCTACAATCCATTACTTATAGTCTTATACATTAAACGGCGAATATTGTTTTACGTAACGTAGTCCTAGTAATTACACTTGATTTTGAGACAACTAACACGTGTTTTCACGTTGTATCAAAATTTACAGAAACCAAATGAATAATCAGTTAAGAGAACAAAATTTAATAGTAAATCAATTAAACAAAGTCGTCGTCTTTATGCTACACAAATAAAATAAAACCTTTACCCAAGGGAAAAGCATAAATCACATAATCAAATATACACAAAGTAAGGTCATTGACCTTTAATGTAAGACCACTATGGTCTGCCTTTTCTTCTCATTCATGCACATTCTCTAATATTATTATAAACACGTGGAATTCTGCATGTATATTGAAATTAGCTTTTACGAGTTAAGAGGATTTAAACAGTGCATGGTTGACAAAGATTAAGGTTTGATTAGACGGTGATTAAACTATTATAATCAATCATCAGCTTTCAAAGACACACGAGTTGTCCTTATATTAACCAGAAGAATATCACAGATAAGTCATCTAAGTTATGGTCAGATCAATGAAACCAAACGAATTCTCAGCCGAAACACTCCACCGTTTGGTAAAAATTGGTTGATTTGTAGCCTAGTATTTCTATAAGACGTTTAAATAATGAAATGTTTTTTTTTTCTCTGTAACAGTTCATATACTACGATGAAATGTCAATATCACAGTTCCTATACTACGATTTGAAATAACTCACAGTTCATAAGTACGGTTCAACATTTTAATTCGGATAGACTGCTGCAATTAAAACACTGTTTTTTTTAACACTGTTTTCTCAAGGTTGTGATATAATATGCTGATTTCATATGCCAAAGTAACTAACATCTATCTAAAATTTCAAGGTTTCTCTCGCCTTAATCATTAATTGATAGAGTTGATGATAAGACAATAACAACATATTATAGAAGCAGTGTACTGCATAAATTATATATTTTCATTAATATAATTACTAATGGTGATTGGTAGAGCGATATATACAAATCAAATTATTATACATAATTTTATTTATATACAATATATTTATATTCATAATAAATATTTAATATTTTTTATAGTTTAGTTATTGAAAATAATATATTTATTTAATTATATATATTAAATAATAATTTAAATATTATTCTTAAGAATAAAAAATTAACTGTAAATTTTAATTTTTTTAAAAAATAAATGAATATAAAAATAAATTTTGATATTATTATAAATAAATTATATAATTATTGTTTAATTTTATATATTGTAAATATTAATGATATACCAACAACTCTATATAAGAGAACTTAGCAAAGAACATCTAGAAAGCATTTGCAACATATGAATGATAATGTAAATGCTTTCTTAAAAATATGTGATTGGATAATAAATAATACTTTTGAAAATGTTATATCAACGAAGACCTTAGACAATAGTATAAATTTTGTCTTATCAGCCACCATTTAACACAAATCTGTGGATGGATTACAAATCTAACCGTAGGAAAGAGGTTAGTAGTAGTACTATCGGTGATAAATAAATAAGAACAAATGGGAATAATACATTAAATGAGTATGCAGTAAACTTAATAGCTACAAGAGAAATTGAATAAGTGACTGTAGAGGTCCATGATTCATGGCTTTTAGCACAACTAAAACATTCAATAATTCTCTTTGCTTTTTTCTTTCTTTGTCAAAAGACTTTATACACATATATGTAAAGAATGTAACCAATTTGGGTTTCAAAACAATGACATTCTTTATTTTTTATATTACTATTACTATTTTCTGGTTATTTGGATGTACAAATATCACCAAACTATATATAGATTTAAAAATGTTAATATTATTATTTTTTATATTGGGTCAATTTTCTCATCACCCATTGATTGGATTCAGTCATAGCCCATGTAATAACAAGCAGCTTCCAGGAAAATTAATAAAAATAATAAATAGTATAAAAGGTGTAATCCATAAAACACCTAGAGACAATTGAGAAGAATTAAGCTTTCACACTTAGAACAAAAGTGAAAGAGAGTTGTTTAAAAGTGTGATTTGGGAACGGATGGGCCACAACTAGTATACTTAAAAATTACAAGGCAAAAAGTATATACTAATATTCAACAATATACACATGGATCTATGCATCGCTATGTGAAAAGATTTAGAGCAGTGATTGCATAATTATTGGAAAGTAGGACCAAACTACTCTTGACTTTTTATCCTTAAGGATTGAAATTAGATTTGATATGTTTTTTTCTTAGCATAACCTCTTTTTACTCTCAGTTCATGTCTTTTTTTTTTGGCCTTCTACTTTTCTTTTTATGCTTCCGTGTGTACGTACATATTCGTTTACAACACATGGCCTGTAAGTCCCAATTGTAAATGCTTTTATAATTTGATTTTTAATCATTCAATTTTTATAGATTACGAGAATTATAAAAAATTTAACCAATGAATCTATATATTTTAAGAAAATCGACGATTTTATTTTTATTACCCCAAACCACACTTGCACTATATTAAACCGTCTTATGAAGTTTCACGTTTTATATTATATATCTCTTGTAATGTTATTCATTAATTTGTGTAGTTGATGATAAATCATTTCTTTTGTGAACGGAACTCTATCTTTTATTTTATTTTATGGTACAAAAATATTAATAATTTTTAATATAATCAAAGGAGTAAGGGAGCTTCCAACTACAAGCTTTGATGATTTGATTATTAAAAATTGAAGTGGTCTGCGAGTTTTTTTTCTCATTATAAGAGAATCGTTTTGATTTCATATGTTCAATTTTCTTTCTTTTATCAAAGATTAAAGAAAAAAAAAAAGAAGAAGATGAGTTTGCATCTTATTTTCTTTTGGGAAAGCTTCAAAGTAAACAAGATCAATAAAAGAGGGATAGAATCTTGAACATACACATCTGGAAATGTAGCAAGACATTTGTCATCACTAACAAGAAGAAAATATTGAAAAGCAGAGCCCCCACCTTCTTCACAGTTCCAGAGATTCCCTGTCCAAATATTCCAGAGGATAATTTAGCACACAGAAGAATGGATTAAAAGAAGGGCAAATCTCTCAAATAGCCCTTTTTAAAGTTTTTATCACAAAAATAGCACTTGAAAGAAAAAATGACAAAAATAGACTTTTTTTATTTTGAAAATTTTAATATTTTTAATTTTTTTTAATTTTTAAACCTCAACTCCAAAACCCCCACCCCATAACTCTAAACCCTAAATTTAGATTAGTTAACCCAAATGTATAAATATATATTTACATCCTTTAATAAAGTCTATTTTGGTCATTTTTCTCTTTGAGTGCTATTTTTGGGACAAAATTTTTTTTAGGTCTATTTTGGTCTTTATCTCTTAAAAGAATCAGGTGAAACAAAATCATTGACATGCTAGAGAATCTTAGACCAAACATTTAGGGGTCTGTCTTTAGAGCAGAGAAAACACCCATTGTTGTCAAATCATAGTGGCAAGGATAATTGAACAACATGTAAAAAGAACGAACCACACAAATGCGTAAGAGGTACTCAATGGCAAGTGAGACGAGTTAAATCATGAGAATCTTTCTGTAGCTGTTGTGACATATGCTACATCTATATAATCCACCAAATCAATGAGTGTATCTTCCTTTCAGTGTCTTTAAAGCAGAAAATGCTCAGACACAATGAAAAGACTAGTGCGTGCTGTAATTTCACAAATGCTTAAGGATTTTACAAGACTGTAGCCATGATATCTGAGATACAATTTACAAGTTCACACACTGATAAAGCATAAGATCTTCTAAGCCTAGAAGTGTGAGAACATAAATTAAACATATAGAATATAGTCTAGCAAACTGAGCTGTGTCTACTTAAAGGTTTCAGGAGATAGTGCTACTGTGTACTTCGAGACAAATATGTTAAGCTTTTGAATGAAAAGGGAAACAACACGAGGTCTCTAGGCTTATCCAAACTTCAGAGATCATAAATATGGTTTCCAGATACTTCTCTAGCAGGATTGATATAAAAGGATTTTGATTTTAGTGTAAAAGAAATCTATCAGAGCTTGAATCCAAGATACGTGCAACAGAAATGTAACAGCAAGCAATCTCATTCATTCGCAACAAAACCTAAAGCGAAAAATGGAGCCACAAAGATCTAATATGTTGATTAGAAGATGTTTAGACACAGAGAAATTATGTAGTGCGTGCTGTACTCTCACAAATGCTGCTTAAGGATCTTAAAAGTTACACAATGTGACTAACATGATATCTGAGATCCAAAATACAAGTTTAAAAATTGATCAAGCATAAGACTTTCTAAGCCTAGACGTGTGCGAGCGAACATAAACCAAACATATAGTCTAGCAAATTGAGCTGTGTCCTGTTAATTTAGCCATGATATCTGAGACACAATTTACAATCTCAAAATAAATAAAGCAGAAGAATTTCTAAGCCTAGAAGTGTTAGAGAACAGAAGACCAAACACATAATATATACAGTCTAGCAAATTGAGCTGTGTCCAGTTACTGTGTAGTTCAAGATTGATATATTAAGCTTTTGAGTGAGAAAAGAAACAACACGAAGTCTCTAAGCTTCTAGCAGGAATGATACAAAAGGATTTCGATTCTGGTGTCAAAGAGATCTCTACCAGAGCTTGAATCCAAGATAAATGTATCAGAAATCGAATGGCAAAACAATGTCATATAATCGTCACCAAACTTAAATTGAAACAATGCAGCCACCAAGATCAATTCTATTGCGTGCTGTAATATCACAAATGCTTCTTAACGATTTTGTAAGTAACACACACAAAGTGACTGTAGCCATGATATCTGAGACACAATTTACAAGTTCACACATTGATCAAGCCTAAGACTTTCTATTTCTAAGCCTAAAAGCGTGCGAAACATAAACTAAACATATAATATATATAGTCTAGCAATTTGAGATGTCTTGTTACTGTAGCCATGATTTCTAAGACACAATTTACAAGTTCAAAATTGATAAAGCATAAGACTTTCTAAGCCTAGGAGCTGGAGAGAACACAAAACAAGCATATAATATATACAGTCTAGAAAATTGAGCTGTGTCCTGTTACTGTAGACATGACATCTGAGACACAATTTACAAGCTCAAAAACCGATCAGGCATAAGACTTTCTAAAATGTGAGAGAGAACATAAACCAAACATGTAAGATATATACAGTCTACCAAATTAAGCTGTGTTGTTAGTGTGTACTTCAAGACTGATATATTAAGCTTATGAGTGAAAAAAAGGAAACAACATGATGTCTCAAGGCTCCTCTAAACTTCATATATCATTGGAGATGGTGCAAACAAGATCTAAAAGCAGAAAACAATCTAATATTCATCCGCAACGAAACCTAAATTGCAAAATGGAACCTCAAAATCAAATCAAACCTAAATTAAAAAAAAAAGCTAATTCAAATCAAATCACCCAACCAGTAAACCTAACGGTGTTAGACTAACCGGGAATCTGGAATCGGTAAACCGGAGATGGAAACCGAAGCCCTAAGCATTAGCGGTCTTAGGGATCAGAGGAACGCCACTCCCTTGCACTTTATTCTGTTTAGCCTTGGCTTCTTCCTCACGGATCTTCTGCATCGCGAGCATCCTCTCCATGACGAGCTCGTACTCGCACTTCTCGTACACGTGGCGCTCGTCCTCGCACTTCCACGGGAGGAAAAGCTCGGCCTGGCGACATTTGTTGAGCGGAATCAGGAGATGAGCGCACTGGTCTCTGTAACCGAGCGGTACTTTAGCTGTAACCATCTCTTCCTGCGTCGCGATCATCTTCTTAGATGAACCTGGAACCTCCATTTTCGTCTCGAGATCTCCTTACCCCAAACTTCGATTCTCTTGGCGTCTTCGATTTGCTTGACCGGGAGATGTCTGTTTCTTTGTTCCGGGTCATGTTGCGCCCCTTTTAAATGGGCCTGCTTGGTTTACTAAGCCCATATTCAATGGTCTTTTCTTTTGTTATACCAAGTTTAAAATTAATCTTATACAGAATCCGAACCTGACCAAATAACCCGAACCTATTCCATAATATAGAGAAACTAGAGTGTAACCCGCCCTACGGGCGGACAAAAAATAAATGAATAATATAAAAATATCTTAAGTTGTAATGAAAACTTGAAAATATAAATTTATTATCAATTAAAATAACATCAACGTAAATTATTTTGTAAATTATTTGTTTTGTTATTCTTAATAGACAAAGATTATCTCATTATTTATAAAAATTATACGAAAATGCTAATGGCTACATTTGATTGTTTTTAATATTTCTTTTACTTGGCTATGACAGTAAGCAATTGAGTTGTTAGTTATTTGTGTTATTTTTGTGAATGTTATTTATTACACATCAATATTTATATTATAAGGTAAGTGTTTGAGTCACTGATTGTAAGAAAGTTCTTATTCTATTTACTTGATCAATAGCACTCGACTTATGGACCGAGGAGGTTCTTTCTTGCTTGTACTTGGGCAGGGTGGATGTCGTTTTGTTGTCTTTCTAGTTGTGAGTGGATTGTATTTTTTAAGTTTTAAAATATTATTAAAATAAATGTAGTGGTAGATGATTGCATTAATTATTTAATTGAAAAACAGAAGTAAACATGATGTAACAAATTTGTTATCTAAAATGAGTAAGCTAATGTCTGCAATGATTTGAATGATTTTCGTGGTGATTATATTGATTTGTTTGTAATAGTGAATGGTTGCATCTTTATTTCATATCATTGATGTGGCTGCGTGTTCATTTTAATTTCAAATAAAGCTTTGTTTACAGTCTGAGTCATTTAAGTTTTAATCAATTTGTAAATTTTTGAAAATAATTGATCTGATTAAAAGGTTAATGTGAATCAAAAATAAATTGAACTACAAAATGTATATTACAAAACAAATCTGCATCTTTTTTTCCTTGCTTTTTGTCATGAAATAAAAGGTATATTACAAAACACATTCGTTATTTCGTTTATCCTTTATATTTGTGTTTTATTTATGTTGGCAGAGTTATTAATAATCAAACACAAATCCTAAAGAAAACAAAAACAAATTATTTAAAATCAAGTGTTATTTTAGAATTTTTTTACAATTGTCGATGAGAATACGAAACTTGATACAACATCATTTTAATAATTATACATGTTTATGTAACGTTCCGACCGCTCACGGTTAATGGATCACCCACGTCCGCTCTCTAGGTCTGTGGGCCCCATCCCATCCGACTTTTGGTCCGTCAATTTTCTCAAGGCCCGAAATCATTGTTTACTGACCTTGTAATCACCACCCGACCTTTCTCCGTACTTTAGCCTCACTCGCACGCTATCGAGAATCACTTTAGGTCACCTATCCTTTCACTACTCCAGCTTAAACAAGCTTAACTTTTAAATTCTTTCAGGATGTACTCCGAAAAAGGTAAGTTAACTTTGGTGACATAGGTAGTCAAATCAATTTTCTTAAGTTTTTTCACAAATCACAACTCCGGATGTTACAATTCTGTTGTGGTTGGATGAAAAGTCTTAAGCACTTTTCCGCTCTACGAAAAAATTCAAAAGGCAAAAACGGTGAAGATTAATAGTTACAATCATTATATCCCAATTTTCATTATCCGATGCCCAATTTTCATTTAAGAAGTATGAAGTCCATAATTATTACATTATACTCTCAAATAATGAAGGTTTTTTAGGAGGACAATTGTCACATTTTCCCCCTTCCTCTAGATGATATGGCAGCATAGGAGAAGAGAGTTTCTCCTTTATATATATAGATCTCCAAAAATATAGCATAAGTTAGATACTATTTTACGAAAATATACATTATCAAAAATATATTAACATTTGGATTTACATTTTATTAATTATTGTTTAGGGTTTAGTGTTAAGGGGGTGAGGTTGAGTTTCTAAATTTTTTATAAATATTTAGAAAAATTAATTAAGTCTATTTTCATCAAAAAAATTAAGGTATTTTGAAAATTGTCATTCATTAAAGGTAAATTTGCAAATTATACTAAACTTATGGTAGAATTGCATTTTTTCCCCATAATATATTAGAGTAACCTGTTTTTTTTTGAGAAATTGCTAAAAATACGATAAGTTAAGTAGTACTTTTAAAAAATATTTTCAATCAAAAATATATTAACATTGGACTTATACTTTAGTGAATACTGTTTATGGTTAGTGTTAAAGATGTGGGGTTGAGTTTCTAAATGTTTTATAAATATTTAGAAAAATTTAATCTATTTTCATCATAAATTTAGGGTATTTTAAAAATAGTTATTCATTAATGATAAATTTGAAAAGTTATATCAAACTTGTGGTATAACGGAAATTTCTTTTTTTTTTGTTATTCAAATACTTTTGAATCATTTAATATGTTTGATAAATTAGAAATACTTTAGGATAGCATTAAAAAAATTTTTGTAATAAAAATAATTTTCAATGAAAAAAATGATCAAAATATATTTTATTAAATGATGAAAATAAACGTTTATATCCCTTCAATTAACTAATTTAAACTCTAAAGCTAGGGATTAGAGTTATGAAATGAAATTTTGCAGTTGAAGTTTAAAAATTTTCAAAATAAAACAGACTATTTCGGTAATTCTTTTACGACTATTTTTGTGACAAAAACTTAAAAGAAGATATTTGAAAGAATTAAAATGATATAAATTTATTAATTTTTTGGGTCAACTATTTTACTTTTGATACTTATAAAACCGCCAAATCAAATCCGGAAAAATCAAAGCAAACTTGACCTAAAAATTAGACATGAATGAATCATGGACATGGTGTTGGAAAATCATGGCCCCAACAAGAACGCCCGAACCAAGTAATAAAGTTAGAAACTTAGAGGGTTAGTGGTTAGTAAATTTTTAATTGATTTATACTGCAAATGCAAGTGCGTCTTTTACTTTTGAAACTGAAAGCAAAAGGTATTAAAATACAGACACAATTACACATGAAAAGAGCACAAACTTTGTATGTAAAGAAAAGAGAGAGAGAACACATTCTCTTACTACGAAGCCTTCTTCTGCTTATACTTAGCCGCAGAGAAGAAGTAAACCGCCATGTTCACAAGACTCAAACCAGCCAAGAGCCAGAAGAAGTAATCAAGATGACCCGTATTCAGATTATCCGATATCCAACCTTCACCACCATTCATCGTCGTGAAGTAAGCCACAAGCGTGAGGATCAACGAACTCAAGTAGTTGCCAAGAGCATTGGTCAAAAGAGCCAAAGCACTACACAAGCTCCTCATTGCATCTGGAGACTGGTCATAGAAAAACTCAAGCTGGCCAATGAAGTAGAACACTTCTGCTGCACCGAGGATGAAGTACTGCGGAATCTGCCATAACACGGATATAGGAACCGGAGCTCCGGACTCCACCAACCCGAGCTCGTTAGCTAAACGGAGCCTGATGATCTCTATGATGGCTGCAGCTGCCATACAGAGAACAGAGACGAATAAGCCTACTCCCATTCTCTGTATCTCTGTGAATCCTTTGTCTACTCCAGTGAACCGTCTAGCTAAGGGGACGATGAACCTATCGTAGAGAGGTACCCAGATGATGACACTAGCAGTGTCGAATGTCCCTAGTGCAGCTGGTGGAAGCTGGAAGGTGCCTATTTTGCAGTCCATGGCTCGGCCTTGTTGAACAAACATTGTTGACATCTGAGCGTATACAGCTGAGAAGATGATACCTGAAGCCCATATTGGGAACATACGGATCAGAATCTTGAGTTCTTCGACTTGAGTGACAGTGCATAGTCTCCAGGAGTTTGAAAAGTCTCCTGATTTTGATTCTTCATCTGAGATAACAGCAGCTTTGTCAAGACACCTGCATCATATATAGAAACCATGTCAAAAAAAAAGCAAAGCTGTTTAGTTGAAAGAAGATGAAGCTGATGAAACAACTTACTTGCAATCATCGGTATGTTCGATTTTTCTACTTCCAGCAATAGCAGAGTTCTTGTCTTGCGTTTCATACAGAAGTGCAGCGTCTTCAGGGACTTTGAGAGTCGATTTACGGAAGGAGGCAACCACGACTTGGGAGATACGAGTTATGGGGCTGCCTCCAGGCTTCTGAAACCTGTAAAGCGGTGTGCCAAAGAAGAAACTTACAATGGCTAGACCCATGAACACGGTTGGTATACCAAACCCTAAACCCCACCCACGATTCTCTTGTATCCAAACTAGAAGACTAGAGGACACTAGTGCTCCAATGTTGATGGAGAAGTAAAACCAGTTGAAGAAGGAAGCTTTTCTGACACGTTCTCGCGAGTCTGTGTCATCGAACTGGTCTGCACCAAAGGATGAGACGCATGGTTTGATACCTCCAGTGCCGAGGGCGATCAGGTAAAGCCCACCAAAGAACATAGCGTACTGAGCTGGTGTTGCTGATGGACAGAAGCCTTCAATGCATTCTGCTGGCTTCAGTGCCGGAACTGAAGCTGAAAGTGTTAGTGCCGACATCCCCTAAACAGAGCAAACAAAACCAAGAGTCTCTAACTCAGTTGTATGGTAAGCCCCAAGCATACATATTGTGGACGGTTACTAACTGCTCACTGGCCAATATACATTGCTAATGATAGTAGTAGACCTATGAGCTACTAACTGTTGAGTTCTTGACCTATTAGGTCCAACAAAACCCAGTGTTGATAAAGAGGGGTATAGTGAAAAGGTGCTTACGATGAAGTAAATCCCGGAGAAACAAGCGATGGTCCAGTATCGACCCCAGTAAGCATCGGCTAAGACAGCTCCAATGAGAGGGGTGAGATAACAAGTGCCTTGCCATGTGGTGACGTTTCTAGCAGCGGAAACGTTTCCTTGGTGAAGTTTAGTAGTGAGGTAAGTGATTAGATTCCCAGCGATACCATAGTAAGCTAGCCTCTCACAGCACTCATTGCCTAGTACACGTTAAAACCATATTAAAACTTTGAAGACAAAACAAGAAAACAATCTTCTTTTCAACGTTTACCGAGGATAAAAGGGCAAGCTTTCCAGTTTCCTGTTTTCTCCTTCAATGGTGGGTTTCCATGAAGGTCCACTGAACCATCTTCAGCATACAGTTTCGGTTCCTGCTTCAACAAAATGAAAATAAAAAACACATCTTTAGCCAACTAAACTATAACTGTAGCAAAATTAGGAAATAAAGGCAATATCTTTCCGTATTGAAAACCTAATTTGATCTGCACAGATACATAGAAGATTAGATAAACAGTGATTACCCTGAAAATCTCTCAGAAAACCCAGAAAGAAAATGCATAAAGATCATCAAACTCAAGCTCAAGCTCAAGTCAAAGCAAAATTGGGGGAAATGGAAACCCTAAGAGCGAAATTGAAGCTATGGGAAACTCGATGATGCGAAATTGATGATCAAACCTGTGAGATTAAACCTTGTTCGATGAGAGGTGCTTCGTCTTCTTCAATGGAACCCATCGTTTTTCGTTTCGTTCAAAATGATTCCTTGCTGTGATGAATCTCTTTACTCTTTATCTATTGGAAGACGTGATTCATTATTTATTTTTATTTGCGGCGACTTTTTATGAATAAGAAAAAAATTAAATAGAAATGATGATAATAGTCTGATCTCTTACGATTACTGCTTCTCTTCTCTCCCACTATCGTCTGGCGTAAGATAGAATTTTATGGATCGATTTGTCCATGCCTCAGCTTGTATCACGCTACCCAAGAAAATTAAATTGTACTCATTCATTCCATTATAATCTTTCTTAGAAGATTTAGTAGTTTAAAAGAAAAATTTAGTTTAAAAGAAAAATTTCGGTTGTACCATAAATTTAATATTATTTTTAAGTTTATTAGTAATAAATGATTATTTTTAAAAAATTTTAAATTTATAATAAAATAGATAAAAAAAATTATATTTATAAAACATTTAAAAACTCAATCTCATCGTTTAAACACAAAATTCTAAACAATAATCATTAAATTACAAATTTAGATATATCTATATATATAAAGGAGAACAAATTATCTTCTCCTTAATCCACATCATCAAGAGATTATCTAAAAATTGGACACATAAGCATAATTTTTTAAATTTTAACTAATTGTCTTAAAATTTTCATTTATTTAGCATTTAAGCCAAATCAATTACAAAATATAAAATAACCCATAAATTTATGTTCATCAATATTTCATTTTTCACCCATAAAATTTTAAACATCTATATATATATAGGAGAACAAATTATCTTCTCCTTAAGCCACATCATCAAGAGATTATCTAAAAATTGGACACATAAGCATAATTTTTTAAATTTTAACTAATTATCTTAAAATTTTCATTTATTTAGCATTTAAGCCAAATCAATTAAAAAATGTAAAATAACCCATAAATTTATGTTCATCAATATTTCATTTTTCACCCATAAAATTTTAAACATAATTCTATTTTTTAAAAATTTCTAAATTTTTCATTTTTAACATTTAAACTAACAATTAGCAAACATATATAATCCATAAATCTATTTTAATCAATATTTCATTTTTAACCCATCAAAATATTCAACTAAAATTTTTACAAATATATAATAATTTAGTGAATCTAAAAAATTTAGATTTCAAAATTAACAAAGAAAATTCAAAAAATAAAAAACTAAAATGTCCATTTCCATTATTTTTTTTATTTTTTCCTTTTTTTGACCATCGAAACATATAATACATAATCAAAAGATTTCTAAAAAAGTAACAAGAACTAATAAATGAAATAATAAAAATAGCATATCTATTAATATCATTAAAGCATTGACAAACACGAATAAAAAAAGAAAAATGACATCACAACATTGTTTCTTGCATTTTGAAAGGCATCTTAAAATTTTTAAGTATACATCATTTTATGCATAACACATTTTTCTTGAATAATTGTTTGTAGCATTATCGAATCTAACACTATTAACAAATACTGCACAAGACTAACATGTCTATCAACATACATACCATTAACAATATATCCATCAGAATTTATGCATATATATAAAAAAAGTTCAAGATCAGTAAAATATACTTAGACACGATTGCATTGAAAATAAAACTAAAGCGGACAAATGCTGAAAACGTATTAAGAGTCGACTCATGAGGTACGAGTAACTAGAATATCATGCTATTTAAAAATATATATATGAATACAAAAGTAACAATTGCATGATATCGTAACAATGTCAAACACCACAACAACATAAAAAAAATACACCGCCTACTAATATTTTAAAAATGTGAAATTTTAATTTTTATAATTTAATCAATATAAGATTATTGTGTCCAATCAATTATGTAAATTAAAAACAAACAAACGATGCATATTAAAACTAGCATAATCTCAATACAACAATATAAATTTATTTAAATAATTACAAAATATATGGACGAGTGACACAATACACAATAAACAAAAAAAGACATAATATTAATATAACACTGGATGACGTCAAAGATAACCAAAAAAATACATCTCATACACAAAAAAAAAACAATATCTTATTAAACTATAGTTATAACATTATGTAATTTAGTTAAAAGTAAAAATTTCGTTCTCAATATTCTTATATTCTATATACCCAAAAATCTCACAGAAATTGTGATTCACAAAATTATATAATTATAATTTTAAACTAAAAATAAATTTAAACAATTAAAAAGTAAAAATCTCCGCGTGAAGCGCGGGGTAAACCTCTAGTATCATTAAATTACAAACTTAGATGTTAATATATTTTTGATTGATAGTATTTTTGAAAAGTGATATTTAACTTGTGTTATTCTTATCAATTTTCCTTAAAATAAAAGATGTTTTTAATATATCTAAACTTTATTAAAATTAATTGAGTTAATAATATTTTATTTCATTATTTATAATTATCTTAAATTTAAATTATTTTAAATATTATTTTTTGAAAAGTAATTTCTGAATATTATATTGTTAACTATGATATTTTACTTAATAAAAATGAAAAGAGTATTTTTAACCGCTACAAGTAATCTAAATATGGAATATCTTACATCTCTCACCGGTCTTCAAATCTTTAAATTTTGAAATTTTTAGTTCTACGGTAAAGTTTTAAACATGAGGATTTTGAAGGTGAAATCTTAAAAAAAATTTAGATTTTAAAACTCGAAAATTTCAAAAATCTAAATATATAGTGAAATCTTAAATTTGAAATTTTACTATTCAAAAATTCATAACATTATTTACTTTTTTTGGTCCTTGTAATTATGTAATATAAGTATATTTCTATTAATATTAATTTTTATATCATTTTAATATTTATAAATATATTTCAATTACATAAAAAATACATCTTTGCATATATATATATATATTGATACATAAAATACACAAATATCTGAAATTTTAAATCAAAATTATTAAGAGAAAATAATATTATGTAAAATATAAAAAAAAAAATATGCCTAATTTAACCATTTGTAGCTTTTTTCTCAAATTGATGTAATTTTTTTTTCAAATTAAAGAATTTTTATCTGGTGAAACAATATTATCTATATATGAATTATAAATATTATGTTTTGTATTTTTAATGTGTTTTAATTATTTATTTAGAAAAAATATTGATTATAATTAATTATAAAATTTAATGATTAAATGTAATATACTAAAAATATTGAAATATATATTTGAAGTTTTTGTTGGAACAAGAATCTTTGAACTCTTATCTTGAGTATCACTCAACTTTGGCGTATACACAATAGTAACTATTTATAAATTCGTTGATTCTCGACTTTCTATATTTTGGCATGAAGTCTATTATTGGTATTTAATAATAATAATTATAAAAAACACTTCTATCGTTTTAAAACCTTTTAAATAATTTAGTTGGAAGTAGTTAACCGTAAACAATCAAAAAAAAATACTATTAAAAGAAAAAGATTTAGAGTTAAATTTAAAATTATGATTACGAAATATATGAATAAATATAAAATTAAGAACAACAGCAGTAAGCACAAAAAATAGCAACACCAAATTACTTTTTGATTTATCTTTGCAAATCAATATTACAACGGCCAATCTGTAGGATGTAGTAGCACAGAAACTATCACGTATTTACAAATAAAGTCTTCACAGTTTTACATAATGCCCCATAACTTATGATTTTTTACAATTTACAACTTGAGCCAAGCAGGTTATTAACAAGAGGAGCCAAGCAGGTTATTGACAAGAGGAACAAAGCTGAAGCTTAGGCAGCCCTTTTCTGCAAGTTCTTGACAGAGAAGAAGACAAAAACAGGAATATACACAGATCCAAAACACACCAAAAGCCAGAAGAAGTAATCAAGATGGCCTTTATCAATATCCTTCGAAGGAATCCAACCACCTTGACCACCCATTGTAGTAAAATACGCAACAAGCGTGAGGATCAACGAGCTCAGGTAGGTCCCAAAGGCAGAAGAGAGCAGCGGCAAGGCACTACACAAGCTCCTCATCGCGTCTGGAGACTGCTCGTAGTAAAACTCAAGCTGGCCAATGTAGAAGAAAACCTCAGCTGTGCCCATAAGAAAGTACTGAGGGATCTGCCAAAAGATGCTCATTAGTCCATTCCTCAGCCTCTCTGTCTCGACCATAGCTGCAGCAGCCATGCTCAAGACAGAGACAAGAAGACCAACACCCATGCGTTGTAGATCAGTGAGTCCTTTTGGTCTGCCTGTGAACCGTCTCACGAAGGGAACGAGGACTTGGTCGTAGAGTGGGACGCATATGAGAACACTAGCAGTGTCGAACATCCCAAGTGTAGCCGGAGGAATCTCAAATGAGCCTATGATACGTTTCATGGACCGTCCTTGCTGCACGAAGAGAGTGTAAATCTGAGACTGGAGAGATGTGAAGACAATGCCTGAGACCCAGATGGGAAACATACGTAACAGAATCTTAACTTCTTCGACTTGAGTCACAGTACATAGCTTCCATGGGTTAGGAGAGACACCATTTGTGACATCATGTTCTGTAACAACTGCGGCTTTGTCAAGACACCTGCGTAGGATATGAAAAAAAAAACAGTTTATTTCCCCATGAACACTCCACAAAACTCTCAAATCAAAATGATAAAAACGATATTTTCTTGTAACCGTCTGTGTGCTCAATCTTCCTGCTTCCAGCTATTACAGAGCTCTTGTCTCCTGTTTCAAACAGGAGGGTGTTGTCTTCTTCAGTAACCTTGAGGTTCATTTTACGGTAAGCAGCTACAAGAACTTGGCAAACTCTAGTAACCGGGCTGCCTCCAGGTTTCTGAAACCTGTAAAGCGGAGTACCACAGAAGAAACTCACTAGAGAGAGCCCCATGACCATAGTAGGGATCAAGAACCCGAGACCCCACCCGGAGTTCTCTTGAACCCACACTAGAAGAGTAGATGAAACAAAAGCACCGATGTTGATTGAGAAGTAAAACCAGTTGAAGAAAGAAGCTTTACTGAGTCGTTCATGAGAGTCAGTGTCATCAAACTGATCAGCACCGAAAGATGAAACACATGGTTTGATGCCCCCAGTACCGAGTGCGATAAGGTAAAGACCGGTAAAGAAAACTGAATACTGACATGTTGTTGCTGGTGGGCATAAAGTGGCGCCAATGCATTCAGCTGGCTTAAGCCCCGGGAGTGAAGCTGAGAGTGTCAGTATAGACATTCCCTAAACCAGATCAAAGAACAAAACATTATCAGGGACTGTCCTGAGCATAGGCTAGTGAAGCATTGGCTTATAAACCCCAAAACATTTACATAAATTTATATTATAGCCTCTTAACTTTCAGGATGGGGGCCTTACGGTGAAATAAATGGCAGAGAAGCAAGCAATAGTCCAGTATCTTCCCCAGTAAGCATCAGCTAAAAGAGCTCCAATGAGAGGAGTGATGTAACAAGTGCCTTGCCATATCATGACGTGTCTTGCCGCGGAAACATTGGTCTCATGCAATTGAGTGGTGAAGTAAGTGACTAGATTCTTGGCAATACCATAGTAAGCTAACCGTTCGCAGCATTCATTGCCTGCAACGGGTACAGACCAGGTCAAGAGTCAAGGATTAAAGCTAAAACAAAGACAAAGTGTCTGCTTTTTATTACCGAGAATGAAGGGACAAGCTTTCCAGTTTCCTGTTCTCTGCTTTAATGGTGGGTTTCCATGAATGTCCACTGAACCATCTTCAGCATACAATCTCACTTCCTGCTTAAAACAAAAAAGCAAGTAGACACAACAAACCTGAGTTCATGTTATCTAACAAAGCAAAGGAATTGTAACATAACTATAACTATAGTTCAGCCAAAAGTTGAGTGACACATGAAACTCTAAGAACCAAAACCACAGTTCGTTGATCTAAATTGTAACTGTGTAATCAAATTGAAAGTCAAAAAAAGAACACTACTTGATCGAACCTGTAATAATACAGAACCTTGTTCGAAGAGGGGTCTTTCCTCTTCGATGGAACCCATCGTTTTAAGCTTCAAAGAGAACTAATTGGAAGATTACTCTGGCCTGACGGACCACCGGACCGGCTACTTCTTTCTGTTTCAAATGGATATGAAATGTTTGTAGGTGTATTTTTGGTAAAACTAATTTGTTTCCCTTTACTTTCAAAGTTTTACACAAACATCCCAAACTTTTCTTGATTTTACGACAAGTTCCTCCAAGACAAACGCTGAAAATTAGGTCTCGTCGTCTCAATGTTCGGTTTGGTTCTGGTTAGATTTTCTAGTTATATGCTTTTTTCAGTTTTATAGATGAACAATACTTAGGTAGTTAGATTCACCCAACTTTTAAATTCACCACATCTTTTATAACCAATCAAATTGCCAGATAGATTATTAAATAAAAATTATTTTAAAAAATTTAACAAAAAACAAAATAGCTACAAAAAATAATGAACCCTAACTTTAACGTTAACATCACTAAGAAACCCCTAAATCTAAATCCTAAACCCTAAATCTAAACTTTAAACCCTAAACCCTAAATCCAAATCCTATACCCAAAATTCTAAACCCTAAACTCTAACTCCTAAACCCAAACCCAAACATTAAACCCTATAAATTCTAAACCCAAACCTTAAACCCTATAAATCCTAAACCCAAATCCTATACCAACTCTAAACCCTAAAACTTAACTCCTAAACCCAAATCCCAAATCCTAAATCCTAGGATTTAAATTTAAGGTCTAAGGTTTAGGGTCTAAGGTTTATGGTCTATGGTCTGGGGTTTAGAGTGTAGGGTTTGAGTTTATATTTAAGTAGGGTTTAGAAATTTAATTTAGGATTAGAGTTTAGTTAGCGACAATGTTAAAATTGACGTTATTCCTTTTTTTGTTATTTTATATTTTTAAAATAAAAATTAATATTTTTTATTTAATAATCTATATAGCAGTTTGATTGGTTATAAGAAATGTGGTGAATTTAAAGGTTCACCCCCTAGGGTGAACCTAAGTATTTTTCTTTATAGATATAGAAATTGTTTGGTTGTTTCTGAAATTTAGTTCAATTATTTTGGTTTTTGATTCGATTATGCTAATATCCAACAAAATTTTAGGTCTAATTCAATTATGATAATTTTTGTAAAAAACTGTTTTTTTTATTTTTTTTATAAAATATTGGTTAAGTAGGATAAATTCAGACATTCAAAATAAAAATTATTCGGATAAATTTGTTTTTGCAAGTAATTCAAATTGTTTTTGTGGATAAAAAGGTATCCGAGGTAATTGTTTTTAAGGTAGTTCGATTTATAATTACTATTCTAAAAATATTTAGTGATTTAATATATTTATTATTTTTAAGTATATAAACTACATTTTGGATATTTTTATACTCATTTGGTTTTTCTTAGTTCAATTCTAATTCAGTTTAACTTTTTTGCACCTGATTCTCCTTATAACGCGTATTCGATTGGCGTACTTTGTTCCGCCTAGTCAAGTACCACTCATAAAAAGAAAATTAAAACAAATCAACTGGACAATGAAGATTAAACAGAATAATAATAGCATTCCTTCAAAATCATGATGCCGGAATAAGTAATGAAAACGGATGCTGAATTTAAAATAATTTTTTTTTTCGTAAACTAGATGTCAACAATGCTATTTTGATCGGTTGTATTCTAAAATGACAACACATCAGGTATTTTTCTGCAAATAAAATGTTGTTATGATAAATGATCATATCATAAAAATATTTTATTAAATGATATGTTTGTTCGAGTAAACGGTATATTGTTAAAAACTCATTTGGGTTTGATTACTATAAGGGTAAATATATATATTAAATGATTAATCCACCGTTGCTTTGGGAATTCAAATGCAAAAAACATTTAAAAATCGTAATAACAAAAGATAATATTCTAGAAAACAACGTAGGATTTAGTTAGTAATTTTCAGTTTTCAACATAGTTAAATTACTTAAGCCCATGGTAGTCTAAACCTGTGGGAGGCTTGATTATTCGCTAACTTTGTTTGTTTAGGTCAGTCATGGTTTTGATGTTTAGTTTTCTACTATACCTTACAGATATGTATGCAAAAGTCGAATATTAAACAGGCCTTTTTAATATATACTGGTACCAAAACTACCAACACGAAGTAAAAAAAATACCAAAAAAAAAAACTAGATGTCGTAGATTTTATTCATGATTTTAAATACTGGCTGAATTACTAACCAATCATGGGAAATGTCAAAAAAAAAAAAAATCATTCCGATTCAATTAATTATTTTTCAGCATGTTGTTGACTTTGAAAGGAAACGTTACAAAGACTTTTTTTGACAAAGGAAACGTTTCAAATACATAGCTATGATTCCAGTTACATGCATTTAAACAAGACTGATAGTAAAGAAATTGATTCTTTTTTATGCGTGTATATATAAACCAGGAATCTAATCTTTTTCACATTGATATAAACACTTAAAATATTAATGGACGTAGTTTCTGAAAAAGCGATATCATCAACAAAACTTTATTGGGTTCGGATTCTCGATCAACATAAAAGAATCACATTCAAATTCTATCTGATGTACTTATACATGCAACAACTTGAAGATGCTAGTTTTTTTTTTGCTAGTTTCATTTTGTTAAAATGCTAAATTTCGTTATTTAATTTCTCCCATCACTTTTTTTTTGGTAATTCCTACAACGTATTATTTCTTGCATGTGAAAAAGCAGGAAGATTAATTAGCTTATATATATATACATGAGAAAATTTAAATACGCAAATAAGTATTTTTTGTTTGCTGCCCCAAAAATAATATGTTTGTTTATTATTCCACACATTAACAAAATACTATTCCTTGATGTCGACAAAACACATACATCTATTATATCTTTAACGTTGCCATCAATTATACTTTTGTATGTTATGCTATCATAAAATCCATTTTTTCTACATCTTTAATCTGAGGCTGAAAAAAAAACATGGGATACGTTCCATATGAACTAATTACCAAGACATGTACGAATAGAATTTTCTCACCATTTAAAATGTTTAGGATTTACTGATTAAAAGATAGTAGAAATCTCTCTTTTTCCTAGTCAAGATAGTAGAAATCTCTAAATGGTATATTAAAGGTTTTTTTAAACTGTTAAATGGTTATTACTTCAAATTAATTTTTAGTATTCATGCAGTTTCTTAAAGTAATCATTCGTTGGTATTGATATTATAATAATAAAAAATCATCAGTAGGAGAAAGGGAGCCCATAAACAAAGACCATAGATGCTTCCTCTCACGTCGCAAAACGAAAAGAATCATTCTCTTCCCCTATATAAACCAACCATTTGTTCATCAAGTCTTCTCATTCCACGCATTCTTCAAAACAGAAACTAAAACATTATAAAGTTCGTAGGACTCGAGTGAATAGAAAGAAGATGGTTTTGTCTAAGACAGCTTCGGAATCTGATGTTTCAATCCATTCAACTTTTGCTTCTCGTTACGTTCGCAACTCTCTCCCACGGTAATAATATGAATTATATTTCTTTATGAAGTATTCATTGAAATATTTTTTTTGAAGTATTGCATGAAACTAATAGTAACGTTTCTGCATGACTTGTAAAACCTTAATAATGTTATAACAATCGATTTAGCCGATTCATATGCACGAGTCTAAGCGGTAAACCAGTTACTAAATATAAAATGATTTTTTAAAAATTGGTATAGACAACATTTTGGGGTTAATATCTCAGTAATTCTCTCAAATAACTCTATTTAATATATTTTCACCAAATAACTTTTTAAAAAATTACCCAACTTTTTATTTTGAAAATTTTAATATTTATTTTAAATTTTAAATTCAATTCAGAAACTCTACTCATAACTCTAAATCTTAAATATAAATTAAATTAGTTAAAAGAGTATAAAAATATATTTACATCTTTTAATAAAACTTATTTTTGTTATTTTTTCTTTGTGATAAATTTTTTTACGGCTATTTAGAGTATTTGAGATGCATGAGAATTCTTAATATCTAGACTTATTTAGAATATTTTAAATATAATGTTTTCATCATCATTAGATTTGAGATGCCTGAGAACTCCATCCCGAAGGAAGCAGCGTACCAGATCATCAACGATGAGCTAATGCTCGACGGTAACCCAAGGCTAAACCTAGCCTCCTTTGTGACCACATGGATGGAGCCAGAGTGTGACAAGCTCATGATGGAATCCATCAACAAGAACTACGTTGACATGGACGAGTACCCTGTCACCACCGAGCTTCAGAACCGTTGCGTCAACATGATTGGCCGTCTCTTTAACGCACCGCTCGGTGACGGCGAGGCTGCGGTTGGTGTCGGCACCGTGGGATCGTCTGAGGCAATTATGTTGGCCGGTTTAGCTTTTAAGAGACAATGGCAGAATAGGCGTAAGGCCCAAGGGCTTCCGTATGATAAGCCCAATATCGTAACCGGAGCTAATGTTCAGGTAAACCAAACCGGTTTAGCTATTTATTTCCCTATCCTTGAAACATAAATCTAACCGCAAACTGAAAAACTAAACCAAAAAGTTTAATTCTGTCTTAGGGGTATTTAACTAAGAATTGATTTTACTAAAATAAAAAAGAGAAATTGTTAAAAATAGCATAAGTATAAGTTAAGTTAGGTACCACTTTGCAAAAATACGAATTATCAAAAATATATTAACATTTGGGTTTACACTTTAGTGATTATTGTTTAGGGTTTAATGTTAAATGAGTGAGGCTAAATTTATAAATTTTTTATAAATTTTTAGAAAAATTAGTTAAGTATATTTTCATCAAAAAACTAAAGTATTTTTGAAAATAGTTAATTATTAAAAGTAAATTTGAAAAATAGTATCAAACTTATGGTAAAAATAATGAATTTTTTTTTTTCAAAAGAAGTGGTGTTATTGAATTTATTATTTGATAAGTTACTTTGAATTCTACTATTATTAAAATTATTCTAACTGTTTGAAATATTCTGTAAAACTATTTCAAATTATGAATTTTATAATCTTTTAATCATTTTATAATTTTTAGTGAAGTTTCTTAATTAAAAATAAAATTTCAAATTTCATAGTTTTAGATGATTTTCTAAACTAGTTTGACTAAAATTAGATTATATTTTCTAATTTACCTAAAATCATCTACAATTTAGCAAACATGAAATAACTTGGATTGAATACACCTATTTTATTTCTCTGTTTTCTCAAATTAAAGAGCTAAACCAACCATAAATTTAAATATAAAACCAAAAGATGGTAATTCCGGTTCGATTGATGGTTTATTCAATTTCCGGTTTTAATTCAGGTTTGCTGGGAGAAATTTGCAAGGTATTTCGAGGTGGAACTTAAAGAAGTGAAGCTAAGAGAAGGATACTACGTTATGGATCCTGAAAAGGCAGTCGAAATGGTAGACGAGAACACCATCTGTGTAGCAGCTATCCTCGGTTCAACGTTAACCGGAGAATTCGAAGACGTTAAGCTCCTCAATGACCTCCTAGTCGAGAAAAACAAGCAAACCGGGTAATTAGAGCAACCTGTAGCTAGTACTTAATTGATTTTAACCGGTTTCTTTCCGGTTTAACATTTTATTAAAATGCAATTTGCAGATGGGATACGGGTATTCACGTGGATGCAGCAAGTGGTGGGTTTATTGCACCGTTCTTGTATCCGGAGCTGGAGTGGGATTTCCGGTTACCGTTGGTTAAGAGCATAAATGTGAGTGGTCACAAATACGGTTTGGTTTATGCCGGAATCGGTTGGGTTGTGTGGAGAACCAAATCTGATTTGCCTGAGGAACTTATCTTCCACATCAATTATCTTGGCGCTGATCAACCCACCTTCACTCTCAACTTCTCCAAAGGTGACATATTACATTACCATCTCTATATTTGTATAAAAAACATATACTATGGAAATTATTTATTTGTTAATGTTTGTATAAACCAGGTTCAAGTCAAGTGATTGCTCAGTACTACCAGCTGATTCGTCTTGGATTCGAGGTATGCAGTAACACAAATTGACCAAATTGCTATTTTAGTAATATTAATAAAAGTGTTGAATATGATTAGAACTAAACTTAAACCGAACTGAAACAATATATACTCATTATATATGTATATAGATATTCCATCCGTTTCATATTAATTATTTTTATACATTTTTACACATTAAAACATATTATTTTTTTCTCATAAATATATTATTTTATGTTATCATTAATTTTTAATAACGTTATAGCCATTGTAATTCGATAATCATAAATATTTTTCTTTTACAGTTAACTATTATTAAAAAAATTAAAATTTAAAATGTATTTTTATAAAATATTCTTTCTAAAATAAAGAAAATAAAATTATAGAATAATAAAAATGTTTTTTTTTTTTTTGGTTTAGGGATATCTCAACGTTATGGATAATTGCCGCGAAAATATGATGGTCCTAAGAGAAGGACTAGAGAAAACAGGACGCTTCAACATAGTCTCCAAAGAAAATGGTGTTCCCTTAGTGGCGTTTTCTCTAAAAGACAGTAGTCGCCACGACGAGTTCGAAGTGGCTGAAACTCTCCGTCGCTTCGGGTGGATCGTTCCGGCCTACACGATGCCTGCGGATGCAGAGCACGTCACCGTCCTACGGGTGGTGATTCGAGAAGATTTCTCTCGAACCTTGGCCGAGAGATTGGTGGCAGACTTTGAGAAGGTTCTTCACGAGCTTGATATGCTTCCGGCGAGGGTTCACGCCAAGATGGCTAATGGAAAAGCTAATGGTGTTGAGAAGAGGGAGGAGGAGACGAAGTTTGTGGAGACAAAAAAGACTAACAAGAACAAGATTTGCTAATAAAGTTTAATGAGTTAATATTTTGTTGTTTTATCTCTAATTAAGCTACCTTTGAAACCCTTTTATTTAATGTTACTCGGATTTTTTTGGTTTCAACTTTTCCCTTTGTTATGATCTCATGTTTATTATTGGTGTTTTGAATAAATTTAAACAAATACAATTTTATATTTGATTTATGGTATATAAAAGGTTTTTTAGTAATTAAACACCCCAACTAAAAATAAATCTTAAAATAAACTCTCAACAAAAAATTTTACGAAATAAAACAACTTTAGTTCTGTTAACATATGTTACCCTCCATCTAAAATTTCATCACGGAGGGTGACATATGTTAACGGTTTATAAGTTGATGGTTTATAATCCTGAAAACTTAGCTGAGGGGTTTTCTTACGATTCAAAAATAGTTGAGGGTTTTTATCACTAAAACACATTAAATATTTTAAAAGCTTTATTATCATTTATGCATTTTTAAAATTGATTTATATTCCTTTAAAACTAACTTATAAATCTTTATACATTATTTTATCAATTTATAACCAATTTATAAAGATTCATAAATAGTTTATATTTTTATAAATTATTAATAAGGTTTAATACCGGTTTAGACAATGTATAAGTTGAAGCTAAATATTTTTCTTGGACCTATAAATTAATAAAATTCATAGAAAATACGGGAATAAAAATTAAAGTAGAGAGAAATATTCGAACTGACCATCTCTACATTGTTAATGAACATTCAAAACCAATTTTACGAAGAGATATTTTTAAGAAAAATGGCCTATAATTTACTTATTTACTTATGAATCTTTAAACAAAAGTGGCATTTATTCTTAAAAATAAGTAAATTATCAACCATTTTTCTTAAAAATATCCCTTAGCAAAATTCGTTCTGGATGTTTATTAAAAATGTAGAGGTGGTTAAGTTCGAATATTTCTCTCTATTTTAATTTTTTATTCTTATATGTTCTATGAATTTTATTAATTTATAGGCCCAAAATTTTTTTAACTTCCAACTCATACAATATTTGGACTGGCACTAAGGTTTATTAATCATTTGTAAAAATATTAAAATATTTATAAATTGGTTATAAAATTGATAAAATGATGTATAAATATTTATAGATTAGTTTTAAAAACTTATAAATCAATTTTAAACAGTGCATAAATGATAATAAAACTTTTAAAACATTTAATGTGTTTTAATGATAAAAACTCTCAACTATTTTTGAATCGTAAGAAAACCTCTCAACTAAGTTTTTAAGATTATAAACCCTTAAATTATAAACCGTTAACATATGTCACCCTCCGTGACGAAATTTTAGACAGAGGGTAATATACTTTAACAGAACTAAAGTAGAGTTTATTTCTTAGGATTTTTAGTTGAGAGTTTATTTTACGTTTCATCTTTAGTTGGGAGGTTTAATTACTAAAAACCATATATAAAATGTTATATTTTAAAACATCTACTTCTCAATTCATTTAATTTGACTTTTGAGTAAGAATACAATGTGTTTTGGAAAAAGTATATTACACTCTCATCAGAAATAAATTACAAAATGCAATTAGGTAATATAGTAAATGAATTAACCTAATTATCTAAACTAATATAGAATATTATATATGAGATAAATGTTAACTTTTAATTCTTATGGATCTTTCCAAATCCTTCAAGGTTTATCTAAGTCTTCCAGATATTTTCTTATTGTCGTGTTTTCCATAGTTTTGATATGTTTAATCTCTTCGACGTCTCAATAACTTTCATTGTTTCCCTATTTCATATGTCAGTAGTTTCCTAATTAGAAACATAAAAGGTAATCCAAAATGAGACATCAGTATATAGTTAGAGTGGAGGGGTTTGGTTTGGTTTACTCATGCTGCTCCTAAATATTCTTTTCTGGTATGAGCTCTGATGCATAACCGCCTATCAACCGAGGATTGGATGCAAAAGTGAAATGTGAATACATCATGTATTCTTTGTCACACATCAATGGAGAACCAGCTTTAGGCACCAAACGTTATATACAAGATTAAGGGCATCAAAAAATACTCTGTGTAGAGGTTTATGGATATAAACATTTTTATGCGTTAGGCTACTACGTAGTTCGGGAACGATCTGTTTTCAAATTGGCAGATCACAAAAACACATACACACCCAAGTTATTTTACTCAACCATATGGTGAGAGACAGAAAAAGAATAATAATAATATGTTGAGTAAAAATAAGATTTGTGTCTGTGGATTTGTTCTAATAACTTCATCAAAACAGCGTCTATAGTTTTGCCTTTATTCTTTTGAACATTAACTCTGTAAGCTAACATTTTTGTTCTTTTTATTATGCTACATAACATCTCAATGCTTTTCACATATCATTCCTGAAAACGATGGTGCTCGGAGAATCGATTCTCACAATGATTCCTTCATCTTCATCATCGCTTGATTCCGCCATCGTTTTCCTTCTGGTGCTGCTTTCTGCTGAGGCTACTTGCGCAGGGAGACGAGACACAAACTTCCCGGTCTCAAGCTGCTCCCTGGTGGCCATGGAGCTTTCTGATTTAGCTGCGTCTAATGGATGTTTCTTGTATAACAAGTTATCTTGTGGCTTGTTGCTGATCATCCCACCGAAACTCGCACTCCTTGCGTACAGATTAACCTGATTCAGAACGCTTCAGGTTAGTCGAGAAGTTCAATCCGATCTAATAACGAATCTTTTTACCTTGCTGCCGAAAATGCTAAGTTGTCTTGCTCGTTCAGATAAGTTTAATGCCTTTCTATTGATCTCTTCTTGTTGTTCGGCTTTGTAAATACTTTCAGGCCAGCTCATGAGACCTCTGTGTTCTTTACTTGATGATCTCTGGAGCTGGTGCTCAGAGCTTGACCCTATTGGTGATGATAACGAAGATGGTTTTCGTTGTAGACTCCTATGAGCTCCAAATGCTCCGGTGTTGAAGATGATTACTCTAGCTCTCGTCTCCACACTGTATTGTGTTGCTTGTCGCGTGAAACTAACTCTCAGTATACCTGTGATCAAAATCCCAAAACATAGTTTTTGATAAGAGGATTTGCGATTCTTCTTTGTATTATGTGAGACTATTTTTACCTGAAGCTTCTGATGCGTTACGGAAGCTTTGATTCTCGTTATAAGGCAGTAATGCAGCAGGAGATGATACAAGCTCTTCTTGGATACCAACTGGTTTTATGAATCCTTCTAATAACAAACCGACGTTGTTGTAATCGATATCGATTGATTCTCCAGATACATACGTTGTCAGTCTTGAGCTTTCATCGGAAACAAGGGCTCGTAATTCATGCATTGCCACTTTCTCAAATATCTGAGGACGCAGGAGTTTGAGAAGCACCAATGCACTTTCCTGGAGAGAAACAGGAAAGAAGTTGATGCAATGTACAATCACGAGAGGATTGTTCTCTTCAATGGATACGTACCTTCCAAAGGAAATCTTCAATGGTAGAACCCGAATGTACAGAGGCTAGTATTCTATCACTACTGATAAAGAAGCAAAGAACCACAGAATCTGTAACAATGTCGCACATGTAAGGCTTCCCGGTGAGGACTTCGTAGAGTCCCAATGTACTACCATGAGAAAAAGTTGGATGCAGCGAATGATTGTTGCCTAAGCTTTTGCTTTGCCACTGTAGGTATTGAATACAATTATCAGGATAACTTTCAGTGATGAAGAAGATCACCGATCTTGCGATATTGTGACTTAAAACAAAGTTTTTGGGTTACCTTAACAATGCCATCACAAATAAGCCAGATTCCAGTTGGCTTTGAACCTTCTTTATAAAGCGTCACACCACGCAGCTTCATCGTTTCTTTTTTCGAGTGTTTTAGAGGTTCACATATTGCAGCAGGAAGAGCACCAGATAACGGATGTGAGCTGATCAGGTCGCTTAACTTTGGAAGTTTTACTATTGGAGGGTTTCTCAAAAGCTTCTTCAAGCCAGTCTGCAGAGAGAGAGAGAGAGAGAGAGAGAGAGAGAGAGAGAGAGAGAGAGAGAGAGAGAGAGAGAAGTAACATTAGGAAAATAAAGAGAAAGAACCATGTGTTGAAGGAATGTTTAATTCGGTACCTGGACAGCATCATGAAGATGGGCTATTTCTTTTTCTTCCAACAAGCCGATCTTCTCAAGGTTTTGAATGTATTCAAGTAAATGATTCAGCACTGAATATGTTACTTGTTTCGTTTTCACAACACGGAGAACCTACAAATCAAAGACTATATGTGGTTTTCATCGCGAGGAAAATAAATCACTTTAAATAAGATGACACGACTCTCAACCTGAGGAAGTGAAGATCGAACTTCTTCCAGAAACTCTTTTGCTTCCGCTCCTTCGGTTTCACTTTCCTTGATTACAGTAGACCCGATACTACTCTCCCCTGTATAAAGAAGAGACAAAAGTGGGTCAGTTGAGGTACTTGCAAACAATATCTCTGATAGATCAACAAATGTGATCGAGAATCTGAATTATACATACCTAGAAAATCATACAATTGCTGCCTCGCAATCGTATGTGCGCGAAGAAATGCAGCGGAAATGTAGCAAGCAGATTCCAATCTTTCAACAGCAAAGTATATGACCAACTTCCCTGGGATAACTTTAGAATGAAGAAAATTGTAGTAGCTTGGGAACTTAACATGCTGTTTTAGACCATTCCAGTCACATAAAGACTCCGTAGAAACCCGATCCAAGGCCTCATCAACTGACCGCATCAATATATTAGCTGTACTTTCAGATATTCTTCCCTCGTCAAGCATCTCCCAGTAAGCTGCTTGAACACCTGATGCATACAAGATATTCGAACTAAGGGTCAATAATTTGACTCATTAGATAGTGTAATAGGTTGGAAAATGACATGGTAATTACCATTTAGGAATCGTATACGTATGTCTTTTAAACTCGTATTGTCAAGATTTCCAGTCTTAGAGCCACTATGAGGATGAACTTGTTCCCCTTCTGAATCTTTTAAGCTTGAAATATATTTTTCAACTGTAGGCCAATCAGCAGGTCCTAGCTCTTCATCGTCTCCTAGATCTTCAAACGCTTGTAAAGCCTTGTTCAGCATCTCAAACTTTGTATACTCCAATATTCGTAGCTGTCAGAAAGAAGAATTTAAGATTAAATAAAGGGGTCTGAGCATTTCCAGATGAGAGTTGCAGATATTTTTGGAGCCAGTCTTGCTGGTTTGAAGCTTACATACACCCCTAACTATATATGTGCATGCTTTTGGAAATGAAGTCAGTGAAAAGATAATAACCTTTGTTGCTGGTAAGCCGTCCATGCGAAGAAGGCGCAGAGCAAACTGGGTAGTGGATCCATTAACTATCAGAGTTAGGAACACAATTCCACCTGTGAAGAAAATAAACTACACGACAACAGAGGATATCAAGAGACTGAAATGATAATGTTCCATAATTCATTTAGGCATAACACCTTGTAGACTATCTACCGAACTTACCAAAGTTCCTGTCTCCCTGCTGAGAAATGAATTTCCGCTTGATTGCTGAATCAAATGATTAAGAGTGAGTTAACTCAGGACCGAAGCAACATGGCTGAATAAATTCAAGAGGAGAACAAGATTGACAATGTTCTTGAAAACTAACCTTCACAGATAAAGAAAGTGAGAGCGCCACTGCACCCCTCAAACCAGACCATACTAGTATAATGCCTTCTTTCCAATCCAACCCATAGCCAACACGAGATAGCAATGGGAATAGAACTCCAACAACAACGCAACGTGAGACTTGGATGTATAAGTATAGTAGAAAAAGAAATCCCCATGAATTCCCTGTAAAAAACATGGGTTGTCGAGATCTTAAATCCATCTTATGCGTGTATGGTCCTGGCATTGTATAACTCTCACATCTACTTAATAATCAACCGACTGGTGACAGAACACATTATTCAAGTCCTGTCACAGTGGCAATCATGCTACATTATTTCCTCAAACCAATGATGCAAGTTTTTTCCTTTTTACACTAACTGATGCTAAAGGAACAATTGACCTGTCGAGAGCCAAACATAGGTCTGTTCACGGTAACAGCATAAAAAGGTGGAAAAAGCAATGACTTGGGATTTAGCTTCAAAAAGAAATTGGTTTTGAGAAAATTTGACAGAAACTATGTTCATATAATCTAAACAGAACTTTTAGTTAAAAAGTATACTGCAACCTTTCAACATTAAATGGCACCTTGGTATGCAATCTTATCGCTGTCGAGAATGCCTTCAGCAATGACAACACCACTACAAAAATAAAATGAGAAGCAACTTATATACTGTAGCACCGGCTAAAGATAATGTAGTATATAGCTGGTTTCTACCCATGAGCTTATTTCTCAGGGTTGGCATGGCCCAGGCTTGAGATGAATCTTTATGATTATAGCTTTACCTGAGGATGAAAATCAAAGTATTTGCAATATATGCGACCATTTCCCTGCACAAGTTACCAGGAAAATCTGCCTTACACCTTTTGCATAGAATTATGCTAAACAAAAAAAATCCACTTCCTCAAGCTTTAGAAATACCAGAAGTGATGCAAACTTTTTTGGCTGTCACCTTTAAACGCCGTCCTTGCAAATGCAGCGTAAAACCTGTTACAGTTATCATTATATAACAAGGGCCTTTTACATAATGACAAAAGGAAGGGAAAAAAAAAGAGATAGCTGAATCTTACATGCCCAAAGTCATCACCGTCAAAACACCAGAAGCCCCAGCCCACTCTTGAGCCTGTGACACAGTAGCCAATTCTCATTTGTACTACAAAAATAAGACATTGCACAGGATTTCAAGGTCTACAGCAAGACATACCGTGTAATATGCGAAGTAGCTCACTGCAATTGTAAGAGTAATCTCTATGACTGTGTCATTGAAAATGAACTTGAGCCATAGAACCGAGACGATGCCAAAAGCCAGACCAATCCCTACTCTAAAAAGACAGAATCATAACACTGTCAACTTATGATGCTAAGAACGCAACAATTCTATATCATAAAAAGAGGAAAAGATCAGGACATACGCTCCAAGTGCGACTCTAACCAGAAATGTGATTATAGAAGCCCAGTCAGAACTATTCCCCATAACCATCTTTAAGAATAACTGGAAAACCACAATTGCCGTCCTGAAATTTTTAAAAAAAAATCATTAAGTTGTGATGAATAGCTGTGATGAAATAACCAGACTGCGATAGAAGACTAGCAAATGTTGGCATGATTACCCATCATTCATCAGAGATTCCCCTTCAATAACCGTGCTTAGCTTCTTACTAGCACCAAGCTCCTTAAGCAAAGCAACAACAGCAACAGGATCTGTTGCACTTAAGAGTCCACCAAGCAACAAGGACGTCTTCCAATCCCAGTCATACGGAAACGTGAGCTGCAAATAGCATTATACTACATAATTTCATTACCTCATGCTTAGGTTGTTTGTCAACGGCTAGGTTACTTAGTGCTAGGCTACCACAAACCTTAACAAGCGAAGCGAGACAAAAAGTTGAGATGAGAACTCCAGGCCCAGCAAGTAGCACCATTTGTCCCAAGCATCTCTAAGGGATCATGCAAACAATTCCATCAAAACCACAAGAATCATTATAATGGATGTGAGAAAGATAATGCAGAAACAGACTGTAAAACACGATAAAAATAACTTGGTTCATCAAATTAGCTATGTAAAAAGGACAAAGAGAGATAAGCGATTTTCAAAGTACAATTATGGTTGTTTTTTTTGTAACTGAAGTACAATTATGGTTAGAAGAACACAAAATATAAATGTAAGTATCCCGCATACTTAGTCCCACTAAAGGTGACTTGATAAGTTAAATGGACTTCCAACCTAAAACATAAGATCCATTCCAACTTTGTAGCAGGGAGTATCCCGCGGATTTCAGATTAAAGGCATATCAACAAGAACCAACGCAATTAGCAAGAGGAGCTCTATAGATTACAGAAAAAAAGTAACCTTGATCTGATGAACTTCCATGGAGAAGGCACTCTCGAAAAGAAGAGCCGGAAGAAACACAGCCAAAAGTAGTTCAGGATCAATCTCGTTCCCTGTATAGTTTGCTTCTATTGTTTAAGAAAGCACGAGAAAGACAAACTAATAATCAAAGAACTTACATATACGAATCCCATGGCCAACCTTCCCTAGGTTATGGTGAGTTCCATATTCTGAAAACATTCAAAAACAAAACTAGTCTTAGCATTCTATTTCACTACAAAAAGGGAATAATGATCGAAATCGAACCGAGAGATCCAAGAGCAATCCCGATGACGAGGAGAGCGACGGTGTACGGAACCCTAGTCCCGCGAAGCAAATGCCTGGAAGCTATACCGAGAACCAGAGACATCCCGACGAAGAGAACGGCATCGACGGGGCTATATTCTCCTTCCGAGGAACCTGTGTCGTCCTCCAGGAGTCTATACGGCATCATCGCCGCGTCGATTACAGTCGCCATGGTTCTTTCGATGTTGATGAAGAAGAAGAGGATGAAGCTTCAGTGGGTTATAAGTAAGCTGAGAGGGTTATTAAAATATCTTTTTATATAAAGTGTTTATTGGATCCAAATCGCTGATGAATTGGTGATCATGTGATGTGATTAATCATGTTAAACGCACTCACTGCCTTTATAATTATTGATTTTGTTTTTCTCAAATATCTACTAAGGTGTTGTTCGTTTGTACATTTGGAAGCTTCATCCAGATGGATCATCTGGATGTCTTATCCAGATGGATCATCTGGGTGTTGTTCGTTTCTATATTTGGAAAGTGTATCTAGATGAAGCATCCAGATGCAGCTGTGTTCGTTTGTTCTTTTTTTTTGAACTTGCATTTGCATCTGAATGCATTTGATGACAAAATGACTAATTTGGACATATTTTTTAATTTAACCATATCTTACTCTTAACTCATATTTATTATTTTTATATTATTTTTATTAATTTTAATATCTTATCTAAATTTATTTTAATGAAAATAAGTTAATGAAATTATAAACAGTGACCATACTTTCACAAATTTGCTTAAAAAATTTAAATTAAAGTCCAAAATTGTTTGATGATAATTTAATCATAAATTCCAATAATAATTTCTCATAACTTAAATAAACTCAAACAATATATTTTCACAAATTTTAAAATACAATAAATTAACGATAAATAGAATAAAGTCTACTAGCTCATAAATAAAATAAAGTTGCATTAGAAATTTAATCTTCAATCGATGATATGAGGAAACTTCACCTAAGACCACCTACAAGTTTCATAACAACACATAATATTCAATATCAATGTGCTTATAAGTTAATGTACATAAAAGAAAATACATAAAAACAACTTACATTTAATATAGAAGTACATTTCTTCTATACAAGCAAACATGTGTTTCTCCTCATCTAGTATCAAATCCATGTCCTCATCTTCAACTAAGAACCTAAACGTGTCCTGAAAACCACATAAAGCATATAACCATATAAATAAACCAAGTAACCAGATACATAAACCACACAAAGATAAACATGTACTGAACAAAGCGAAGATACTCACATCAGTTCCAGGGATGGATGTCATTGTTCCAAAGATGGATGTCTCTGCTTCTTCTTGCACCTGCTCACAAATGTTAAGTAGGAGAATCAAAAGACAAAATCAAATAAACTGCAAGCATATAAATAACCAACTGAGAACAAGCATCATGTTACTAAGTAGGAAAATAAAAAGACAAAACAGAGTGTAGGAAAATAAAATATTATCAGTACGTATACCAATTAGAATACAAAGAAACCTGTCAGTTTCAATATCAAAAAGATCAACACAAAACCTTACAGTAACGTATTGTTTAGCTAGTTTTTTTAAAAAAAATCAGTGAGATATTAAACACCAATCACCAAAACTGCTCATGGTAAACGTAGTAAAGTCAAATGGATCAGTAAAAAAAATGTAAACTGCAATAGGCTGCATCCATAGTTAACCATTTCAATATGCAATCCAAAAAAAAATGGTTCTTTCCCTAATTTAAAGTAGAACAAACAGTAAAGGAATCAACTTTAGAAAGTGTTTGCATCAAACAAGAACAATAATCATTAGATCTTACAGAACCTGATTGTTCGTAGGATTCAAAGTAGAAACTAGAGGTCTGTTTCCTTTGCCATTTACCACCAACGGAGCTTCCAAGCTAAAGTAGAAATATCAAACAAACTGTTACTTTATTACTGAAATATCAAATATCAAACAAACTGTTCTTCCAGAAACCCTTATTGATTCCAAATACTAAACCCATAACTTAAAGGATATAGATCCAAGACTCTTACTGAGGATATAGCTATCAACACATAAAACCCATAACATTTAGATTCAAAAGACTCTTACTTGAGAGAGAGAGAGAGAGAGAGAGAGAGAGAGAGAGAGAGAGAGAGGTCGTCGGGAGAGAACGCCTGAGAGAGAGAGGTCGTCAGAGAGGGAGCTTGCCGGAGAGAGGTCGCCGGAGAGAGAGAGAGAGGTCGTCGGGAGAGAGAACACCTGAGAGAGAGAGGTCGTCAGAGAGGGAGCTTGCCGGAGAGAGGTCGCCGGAGAGAGAGAGAGCCTGAGAGAGGAACGTCGCAGGGGAGAGAGCTTGAGAGAGAGAGGTATCCAGAGAGAGATCCTGAGAGAGAGAGAGAGAGAGGTCGCCAGAGAGAGAGGACGCCGGAGAGAGACGACGCCGGAGAGAGACGACGCCGGAGAGAGAGGTCACCGGAGAGAGCTCGCCAGAGAGAGATTGCTGGAGAGAGAGGATAAGAAAGAGCCGTCAAAAGGAATGTGAGAGATGGAGAGTGAATTTTTTAGTGTAGGGTTATGTGTAGCAGGGTTATTTTTGTCATTAACCGTTTTTGACTGAATCAGGTGCAGCTAGATGTATGGTGAAGACTCAGCCAGCTTTTTTTAAAAAAATTCAGCTGAGTTTTTGAAACTCACCCAAGTGATCCATCTGGATGTATCATTAAGTCTTCTAAACGAACAACAATATTCACCTTCACCCAGATGGATCAGTCAACTGAGCAAACGAACAGCACCAAACACTACATACATGCGATTTTCTAGGCCGGCTGGAAATTTGAATTTTTTTAATGTTCATTGTTTTATAGTACTTCATGGACTTTAATAATCTCTATCTGTTTTTTCCTTTAAAACCCCACTTTAAATATATTCCTTCTTTTTACAAAATTTAAATTGCTTTAGTTGAAAGCACTAAACATATATTAAGAATACCATAAGTTAAGTATTTTTTTCATTTTTTTTATATTTGACATTTTAGGATTATGCACATAAATTAAAAAAATATTTTTTTTTATTATTTACTAAACAAAAACATCATTAATTGTTTACTTAACCACAATCTAATCAGTAATAAAATAAAAGCTATAATATCATTGATCATCTAACATTAATCACTAATAAATTTTACATAGAAAATTGAAAATGTCAAAAAAAAAATTCTCTAAAACGTCAAATATAAAAACGGAAGGAGTATTACTTTTCAAAAATATATTCAATCAAAAATATATTAACATTTAGGTTTACATTTTAGTGATTATTGTTTAGGTTTTATCATCAATTTATAGTATTTTTGAAAATAATCATCCTTTAATAATAAATTTGTAAATTTATGGTATTTTATTATATTTTAATGTAATATATAAATAAATTTTGTTATTTACGTAATTTAATAATTTATTTCTTATTATGGAAAATAAATTTCTACAATTTTGTGTCTTAAAAAAATTCGACAATATAAATAATAAAATTGTGGACTTTTTTGCATAATATACATAAGCAAATCTTTTTATTTGTTTTGTTGTAGCTTAAAAAAATAAAAAAAAATCAGTAAAATTTTGATGTAGCTTTATTTTTATTTTTAACTACATTATGACTGATAAAGTAGTGCTTTAAAATATACTCATAAAGTAAAAAAGTAAGATAAAGTCCAAACAATCTATCTATATTGTCTTCTATTATTATTTAAGTAATCATCCGGAAATATTTAGTGAAAAACTGAAGGTTGGAATATAAAAGTAGGAGTATTACTGTCCAGATATATATTGACTCCAAGGTGTGCAAAAAATTACAATCGCATACTTCAATTTTGTTTGCCTCTTTCATCTCTTCAGTTTTTGTTTGCCGTCTCTTATTTACATGCTATCACATATAGTTACGTGTAGGAGATAAGTCAATGCAAATCTTATGACGGCTGCGGCAAGAAAATAGATTGGTAAGAGGCGTTTTTAGTCTTAAATCCCAAAATTGTAATTGTGATATATATTTATAATAAAATAATACAGGCACCTAGTAAGTCAAATCCAACTCGAATAAGTATAAGTTGTTAAGTACCTATCAAGTGACATCTGTTAAAACAAAAATAGTCTCCGTTGTGTAAGGTAAGAGTTATAAACTAGATTAAGTCTATGGATCCAATCTAATAATGTCAAAAACATGATGCATCTATACCTAGTCATCTTTTGGAACAGTTATACAAATAAATCATATAATATAACAGACGATCACAAAAAAGTACAGCTTTACATGTTACTTGTTTGGACCTTTAAGTAAACTACAAAAATGTCCAAGTTATTGCAAACGTCTTTACATTTCGTCCGGATTAAAACGAATTATTACATTTTAGAGTAATTAGTTTGAATGTTTCAACTTTCAAGGATAAGTATTGTTTTATAGCTATATATAATTTAATGTTGTATTGTCGTTTGTCATCCTTAGGCCTAGCTGTAAATAATTAATTTTTCACCGTACAAACAGGACTAAAAATTTAATCGGAACCGAAGCTCTGATCCAGAATGGATCGGTTCGATTTAATTCGATTATAATCCATTTAATTAATGGATATTAATAATAATTATCTATGAGTTTTAGTTTTGTTTTGGTATTTCTCGAGAACCGATCAAATACCTATTTTAATAAAATTGTATATTTAAAACACATAATTATATTTTTGGGAGATTTACTTCAGGTTGAATATACGAAGTTACATGCAATGCCACTACTATATAGATGATTTTCATTACTTTTCTTCAAAATATAAAAATAACTAATAAATAAAAACTCTGAAAAATAAATAAAAAGATAATATTTTAGGTTTAAAGTTGTATATCCAAAACGACATTAAACCGGTTGGAACCAATCTAAAGCCAAATTATAAGTTGACCAAATACTCAATGGATACATTAAATAACTAATTTATCCAAAACTGAATTGATCTTATCCGGAACCGTTCTGAATAACAACAAAGTCCCAGCCCTAGTAACAAAGGAAATTAATATCACAACCCATAAAGCATAGAGATACTAAAAATAATATGCACCGGTAGAGAAGATAGGCATGAAAAAAGGTTCACCTAAAAAAACAAAATTAAGTATCATTTTTTCAGGCCTTTTATTAAGGTTGTTTCTTAATTAATATTTCGGCCTCGGCCCAATTAAACAAAAACCCATTGGCACAAATCGATTATAGAAGTTGGGCCTGCACATTTGCGTCCTCGGATTGGGTAGGATCAGATTTTATCGGATCTGGATCTGTCGGAAGCGTAATTAGAATTTATCGGTTTGGGTCATGTCGGGTTCGGATCGGCTCTGGATCGGTTCGGGTCGTAGATGTGGGACCCAATAGAGTAATTAAAAAAAACGTCTCGGATCCGGATCGGGTTCGGTTCTTACCGGGTCTGACCCAAAAAATACCCAAAAACACAATAAAATCTGAAAATAATTTAAATGCCAAAAATATCTAAAATTTTACCTAAAACTTGATCCGAAAACATAAAAAATACTCAAAATTTATTCGATTAATTGAATTATATTTTTTAAAATCTATAATTTTACATAAAACCCAAAACTATACCGAAAAAAACAAACCCGAAACTTTAAAAATTATTTTAATACCAAACATATACTAAAATATCCGTATATATTTAATCTATACTAGAAATTTCGAATATTTCAGATATTCTATTGGGTTTTGGATTCAGGTTAGGTCGGGTCCAAGATCCACAGATCCTCCAAAACAAGTCACAATAAGGTAAAATGACATTACCCGTATCCGACTCAAACCGGAATTTCGAGTTCGCTCCGGTTCAGATTTCGGATCTGGATAAAATGTCCAGGCTTAATAGAAGCTCTATTGCCTCATTCATGTTATCTACCAGTCTTCTATCTATAGTATTAGTAGCATACTATCAAGACATTAATGTCGCAGAAAGTTTTGAATTTTTATTTGTTAGAAATTCGGTAATTTTTATTTTTATTATTTGCGTTCCTCACTCAAATTCAGATCTCACGACCATGAGAATACCGACGACGCTGCTCCTCTTCATCGGAGCTCTCATCTTCTCCGGCACCGGAAATGTCAGATCCGACGCCTCCGACCATCGTTACAAGGAAGGTGACTCCGTTCCGCTCTACGCCAACAAGGTCGGCCCGTTTCACAATCCCAGGTCAAAACGATACCTACTCTACTTCCGTATCGGTAGGCTTTGATCGTTGACTGTACACGCGATCACCGTCGAGACCTTGAAATTCGATTCATGCTCTATAATGTGTAATGTTAATTGATAGATCTTTGTGTATACTTTAAGATCTGAGATTGGTTTTGGATTAGAGAAACTGATCGTTGATTACACATGCGATTGCTGTAAAAGAAGCTGCGATCGATTCTCGTGACTAGGCCTTGGCGTTTTGGGTATTGGTTCGGGTATTTCGGGTATCGGGTAGGAGACTAGAGGATCCATTTACTACTTGGCCTATTTTCGGATAGTTTTGGGTTCGGATAGTTTTGGGTTCGGTTAAGTTCGGATGGTAAAACTAAGAACCGTGAAATACCCGGAAAACTTGGTTTTCATTTGGTTCCAGTTCCGGTTAGTTCCGGTTCGGTTAATTCAGGTAGTTTGGGTAAAATATTGAATAATTAAGATAATTCAAATAAAAATTCTAGTTATTTCAGATTATTTTGGATTTAGTATAAAAATATCTGGATACTTTCATATACTTTTGATACTTTATAATAATTTAGTTTTCTTTAACTATTTTCGTATACTATTAACAGATTTTTAAATTATAAATACATATTAAGGTATGTTATATGTATATATAATTAATATTTTATATATTTTGGTATCCGTTCGGTTCTCGGTTCGGTTTGTTTATTTCGAATATAGAAAAATAGAAACTATTTGGGGATTTGAAGATTTTGTTTCGACTCTGGGTTTGGGTATTTCGGGTTGGTCCTTGTTCCAGTTATTTTGCCTAGGCCTACTCGTGACCTTGAAATTCGATTCATGCTCTAGAATGTGTAGATTTGATTGTCATATGACTGATTATAGTTGTACATGACGATGTGATGGTTGCAATGAGAGGTATTGGTATTTCGATTCTTTCTCTATTGTGTAGATTTGATTGTCACATGACTGATTATATTTGCGTGTGATGATGATGGTTGCAGTGAGACGTATCGGTATTTCGATCTGCCTTTCTGTGTTCCAGGTACTACGAGCAAGCACTCTCACTAGCCTTTGGGAAGCACTTTATCCATTGATTCTTGGTTTTGCAGAGGGTGTGAAAGATAAGAAGGAGGCTCTTGGTGAGGTTTTGAATGGTGACCGGCTCGTTAGTGCTCCATACAAGCTCAACTTCAGAGATGAGAAAGACTCTGAGACATACTGCAAAAAGAAGCTTAGCAGAGAAGAGGTTGAACAGTTTCGAAGAGCTGTTGAGAAAGACTATTACTTTCAGATGTACTATGATGATTTACCTATATGGGGATTCATTGGGAAGGTTGACAAAGATGACAAATCGGATCCCAGCGAGCTCAAATATTTCCTCTACAAGCATATTCAGTTTGAGATTTTGTATAACAATGACCGTGTGATTGAGATTAATGCTAGAATGGATCCTCATTCGCTTGTGGATCTTACTGAGGATAAGGAAGTTGATGCTGAGTTTATGTATACTGTGAAGTGGAAGGAAACAGAGACTCCCTTTGAGAAGAGGATGGATAAGTACGCCATGTCTTCTTCTCTTCCACATCACTTGGAGATTCACTGGTTCTCTATTATCAACTCCTGCGTCACTGTCCTTCTTCTGACTGGTTTCCTTGCAACAATCTTGATGCGGGTCCTCAAGAATGATTTCATGAAGTGAGTTTTGAATGTTTAAAGTCAATAACCCGCATATTTTTTTCTGATTATAACCTTATTTTCAAGGTATGCTCAAGACGAGGAAGCTGCTGATGATCAAGAGGAAACGGGATGGAAGTACATTCACGGGGACGTGTTCCGGTTCCCAAAGCACAAATCCCTCTTTGCTGCATCTCTTGGTAGCGGTACCCAACTGTTCACTCTGTAAGTCTCTTTTAACTTCCTGACATGCTTCACTTGATCTTCATTTTAATATTGCCAATAACTAATTGTAACTTCCCTTCATGTGTCATCAGTACCATATTCATCTTCATGCTTTCACTTGTTGGAGTGTTCTATCCATACAACCGAGGAGCACTTTTCACCGCGTTGGTCGTTATCTACGCTCTCACGTCTGGAATCGCCGGATACACCGCCTCCTCTTTCTACTGTCAACTCGAAGGAAAGAACTGGGTAAGTAAACAACCCTAAAAGTCACTGTTTTCAACAGACACCAACTAAGCTTCTCATTTGTTTTTCTCAGGTGAGGAACTTGTTGCTCACTGGAGGTCTCTTCTGTGGCCCGCTCTTCCTCACCTTCTGCTTCCTAAACACCGTGGCAATCGCCTACAGCGCAACCGCTGCTCTCCCCTTTGGAACCATCGTTGTGATCGTCCTTATATGGACACTAGTGACTTCACCTTTACTTGTATTGGGTGGTATCGCCGGTAAAAACAGGAAAGCGGAGTTCGAAGCTCCAGTCCGCACCACCAAGTATCCCAGGGAGATCCCGCCACTCCCATGGTACAGGAGTGCTATACCTCAGATGGCCATGGCTGGTTTTCTTCCTTTCAGTGCCATATACATCGAGCTATACTACATATTTGCCAGTGTTTGGGGCCATAGGATCTACACCATTTACAGCATCCTCTTCATCGTCTTCATCATCCTCTTGATCGTTACTGCTTTTATAACCGTTGCTCTTACTTACTTCCAACTTGCCGCTGAAGATCACGAATGGTGGTGGAGGTAAGTGTCAATATAGAAAGTGAGACCAAACCGGTTTTATCTTCCTTGCAATATATGTTTTAGAATGGGTTTTGCAATAAAACTTAATTTTTTTTAATAAACTGCAGATCATTCCTATGCGGTGGATCGACTGGTTTGTTCATCTACGCGTACTGCTTATACTATTACTACGCGAGATCAGACATGTCTGGTTTCATGCAAACATCCTTCTTCTTCGGTTACATGGCTTGTATTTGTTACGGTTTCTTCCTCATGCTTGGAACTGTTGGCTTCCGAGCCGCTCTCTTCTTCGTCCGCCACATTTACCGATCCATTAAATGCGAGTAAAAGAGATTTTTATTTTGGATAGAACGAAGAAGAGATGGTTCCTTTAGAGATAGATAAAGACTTCTTTTACGGTAAGTGCTTATGTGGAACTTGTGTTGTTTAGTTGAGTCTCTTTTCTCTGATTATACTATAGTGTTTTCTCTCTTTTTGGGTAATTAATTAACTACATTGTATCTTTCTCTTTTATATATATATATATATATATATATATATATATATATATTCTGAAGATGGTTATTACCGAGTTTCTTTTATTCAGTTTCTTGGATCTAAACGCCGACATGGTAGCTTCGAGTTGTACTATTAGGTCGATGATGACTCTAATCCTTCAGGCACACAAGGATCTAACGCTCCATAAGGCTACATTTATGGGCATAATATATTTTTAAGTTTTTGTTACAAAAATAAACTTTACAAAAAAATAATTAAAATATTTTTTTAAAATTTTTTTAATATTTATTTAATTTTGTTTTTAATTTTAAAACTCACTTAAATATTCTCTGTAAACTAAAATGCGTTTTGGAAGTAAACAATCTAAAAGGACGTAAATACCCATGGATAAGGGATTTCTCTTATTGTTGACCAAAAAATAGTGATATTAACTATGGTGTAATGAAATCTAACAACTAGATAATGTATATCAACTTTGTTTCTTTAATATCATTGACAAGTGACTTTGATATAAACAGACCATCAGGTACGTAGTATCAGTATGTATTGGATTTGTGGTGGTAGGGGGTGGGTTATAAGATAATAGAATAATTTGTTTGTAAAAAAAAAGAATATTCTGCAGAAAAGAAGAGAAGTGGCTACAATAACAAAAGTTCCATTAAGTTGAGAAAATAAGCATTTCAAAGTTAGGGGAAAAGAAGCAAATATGCACATTATCCTCTAAGAATGCCATTCTATTAGATAAAAAAGCTAAGCTCTCTTGGTGTTGCACGTTCTCTTGTTCTTCATTTTCATTTTTTTAATTTAATTAATATAACTCTAGCACCAATTAACTTAGTATTATAAAACCATTCCAATCTTTGACCAAAAATAAATAAATAAAACCATTCCAATCATTAGTTCACTTGTTTTGGTGCAACACCAAAACACACACACATCAAAATATACATGCATTTCTACAGTCGACACACACAAAATACACATATAATTAGATCTTCCAAGGTAAATCCATCATTTATACACATGGTTAGAAATTATTAGATACATTGTTTCAAATTCACGAGTTTGTGACATAAACCATCGTCAAACCTATTCATATATGTTTGGCCATTACATACACAAACCATCATCAGACATATACATATATGCATTAGATTACGCATGTGTTTAGCCATTAGTACAGGGAAAGCCTAATATGCTGTCTCTATCTCTCTCTCTCTCTCTACCTTTCTTTCTGTGACAAACATAGCTGCAGAATCTGCAAACCTCTATGACACAATGATGAAAACGAGAGAGAGAGAGAGAATAGTCACTTTCAATGCAATTGAGTGCACTTTAAATGCAAAGTGGGGGAAAAACGCCATGGTTTTCAGTGCCATAGAGTTGTAACGGAGTAACGGGCAGGCATTTGTCACTCTCTTATTTACTTAACCCACTTCTTCAGATCTCTTAGACAGACATTCATGCCATTTCTTTTATATATTTCTTCAAAGTTCTCATTAATAATCTTTATATTTTCCTAATTTTTGCAACGAAGTTGGTCATGAAAGATGTATAAAAACCAAACCCACCACTCTCCTACGCAATCATCTTATTTTATATATTTTGCTACAAGTATATATATAGACTTGCCTCAATCAAGCCATTTCTCTTTCATGTATCGACATTCATTTATTATGTATGTTCCTGCACCATAGACCTGTCTAATCTAAGCATGTTTGGATTTTTAGCAAAAAAAAAAAAAGCATGTTTGGATGGAAATTTGTATCATCCCTATAGTGTACTGCCTATCCCTCTCTCCTAAAATAAATGAAATTTTAGACTAGTGTACAATTATTAAGTAATTAATTTTTTATTTTAAAATATAAATGAAAAGTTGTTCAAATAATTATAAAATATCAATGATTACACAGTTTTGATAAATTTAAAATTTACATTGAATTATGAAAATATTATCTATTTCGAAACATCAAAAACTTCTTTAAACATCATATATTTTACAATGGATAGATTATTAATAAATAAATCTAAAATTAAAAGTTCAAAAAAAAAACTAAAATTAGTGTATGTATTATACAAATCGAATGGTTTTGAACATGTCTTTGTTTTAGTGTGGCTTTTCGTTCATACTATTTCAATGTCGACGATAAATATAAACTGTCGATTGAGTATCTTTCGGTAGATTATTTTTAAGTATTTTTCAGGTGTAACGTGAACACTATAACTATGTATATGTATTTTCTTATAAAATGTTTTGATTTATAACTTATTGTTGTTTTTTGTTGAATAATGGATAATAACGCCCGTTGTTTAGAATTTTTTTTGATAATAAAGCCCACAGTAGTATTAAATAGAATAAGGAATATGTGTAAATGAGTAGCTACAAAGTTTGCTAAAGTTTGTAATAACAACAAGTGAAAATGGGTCGGACTATTTTTATCATGATTATAGATCAACACTTTTTGTCCGAATCTAACGATAGATGAAAACGTGTTTGCTTATGTACCTCGTTATAAGGGTAACGGTCACTGACCAGAACGACATCATAATATCCCCTAGTACATTTCCATCACTCCAATATAAACTCGTCCCAAGCAATAATATAGCTTACACATTTTGCATTTAGTGTAAATAAAAACCTTTTCCAAACCTAACTATTACTGGCCACATGTTGGGTTTTATTTAATCTGTTAATGATTCGATCAGTAAAATGTTTGAAATATTCTCAGTTCAAGCTTCACGAATTGTACACAAACAAACAAAAATTACTGTATGTTCACTAATATTTTAGATTTGGCCAAGATTTTCTATGTGAATATAGGCTAAAAATCAAGTAATTCGATCTATGGATATCAATTACTCTTTTTGTTTCACTTTAATTAATGTTTTGAGAATTTTTTTAATTTTAAATTAAGTTATTTTTAAAACTTGTATGTACAAATTTAATGTTATTTGATCGTTGTGATCGCTACTAGTATAATTTTTTATTTGTTGAATTAGATATTATTTATATTCTATTTATGTAAAATGAGATAAATAGATAGTTCTTTAACTCAGTACAAAAACGTTAAACATCACTTATTTTAAAACATGAGTATTAGTATATTAACTTTAGCTTCGTTAACCAGTGTAAACGACAAATGAAAAATAGTTGGATCAAAGATTTACATGATAATAATTAATCATCACATAAATTATGGTATAAAAGAGGAAAAATAAGAAAACCAGGTAATTAATACACAAAATATCAGATAAAAAATGTTACATTTAACTTAGTTTCTTTTTATATTAAAACCCTTTTTCAAATTTTATGATCCCTCTCCGTCAGTATTTGCTGATGACATATAACTCACCACATGAGATGTCTCATCAGCCGTCGCGGGAACAACAACAGCTTGATCAAACTGTCTTTTACAAGTTTGACAAGTAACTTGCATAATCGTTGAACTTATCTTCTTCATAGATTGTTCCTTTAAATGCTTAGCTCTCTCAAGCTCAGCTTCTGCTTGTTGCCTCATCTTCTTAGCATTCATAAACTCGTTTTCCGCCATCTCTCGTTGTCTCCTCGCTTCTCTTTTAGTTTCCTCAGCGTAAGCCTTCTCCTTCATCGCTTTCTTTATGATTTGTTCACTCGCCATTATTTCTTTTATACGATCAAAGTTGTTGTAATGATGATATGATGATGATGTTGGAGCAATGGAGAGTTCAAGGTTGAGACTCGATGAGTTGGTGAGAATAGAAGGTGTAAAAGATGAGTTTCTTATATGAACTGGACGCCCTTCTAGAGTTATAGGATTCGCAACCGCAACTGCAACCGCACCACAGTTATTCGTTTCGCTAGATGGAGTGCTTGCGGTTGAGGCGGTTCTCGAGGAGCAGGCCGGGACAGTAACGGTGGTTTGTGGCAGCGGTGGTTCACGGTTAACCTTTCGTACGGAGCAGTTATCTTGATGTTCAATAAAACTCTCCACCCTAAGAAAAAAGAATCATATCAATTAGGTGATTTCATATGAATATAAGGTTATGAACTGTCAAAGTGATTATTATATTGGTAAACTTATAATAATATTAATTTTACCAAAAAAAAAACTTATAATATTAAGTGTCACTGGTTAAACCTATGACATAACTTATGACTCATCATATATATACTATACTAATACGAGTTTAGGCCCACTAAAAAGCCTACAAATATTTTAATCTCTATAGATATTGGGGGTCAATGCCATTAATCTAATCAATTAAGTCTTATTTTTTTATTTTTGTCACAAGACCAAACATAATAGTCAAAGAGAAATCTTAGAAAAACTGTGATAGAAATATACCAATACACACAGAATTAGAAAAAAAAAATCTAAGGGACGGTCAAATCAAATAGTTACTATAACTATCTTGCTAGAGCAATTTTCTATTTATGACCTATATTTTTATTTTTGTAAGTATATGATCTCCTAAATATAAAATAATAATAATTGTTACAATCAGTCCAAAATTCAAATAAGCAGAATCTTTCTGGTTAATTTAAAAATAGAATTACAGTGAGAGGAACAATAAATTATATACCTGGAGAAGACGCGACCACAGTCACAAGAATGGCCTCTAGTGCCACAAGTTTTGAGATGAGCTTTGTAATCTGATTGAACAGCATAACCTTTAGAGCATCTCTCACAAACCCATTGCTTATGGTTACTGTGTTTTCTTCTGAAATGTTTTTTGATTCCTACAAGATCACCAAGAGCATGACATGGAGCGTGGTGAAGACAAGTGGGTTCAGGGCAAACATAGACTCGTTTCTTCACTTCTATGTTGTTGTCTCTCTTCAGAAGTTTCCATGGAACCTTGTGACGTCTTCTATGCATCTGGAGATTTTGGTCTCTTTGAAACCCTTGGTTACAGATCTCACATATGTATCTGTCTGATTCAAGAAGAGTTTTTGGTGATAAAGACACAACTTCTGCATCTGGATCTGAAGAGAAGAAGCAAAACCCATCAAACACACATGTCTTTCAATAAAGTTGAAATCTTTTTTTTAAAAAAAATAAATAAAAATTAAAGGTTGAGATTTTTAATGGGGTTTAAGAGACCCATTAATACCTCCATAAACTTAAATTTGGAATAAGGAAAAAAAACTTTGGAAGAAAACTATAAAAAAGCATGTCTTTGAGTTATGAATTTTAATGGGGTTAATAAGGACTAAAAGAAAATATTTAACCTTTTAAAATCTAACCTATCAAAAGAACATGTCTTTGATTAAACATTGATAAAAAAAAGGTGAGTGTGTTTTCATGGGGTTTTAGAGAGAATACCAGGGAGACTCAATATACCCATGAGTTAAATTTGGTGGTAACAGGTCAACAAAAATTTGAAAACTTTTAGAACTAAATTTGAAGTAGAGGTGATTTAATATTACCTGGTGTACCTGCAGGTCTTCTTTTCCTCTTCTGAGTGGATGTGTTTGTAGTGGTGACCCCATTTTCAGAAGAAGTGAGGAAAGGCTCAGAAGAAGAAGAAGAAACCACACAACATGGGTCACTAGTGGTCTTGTTGGAAGCATCATCACCCAACATCACTACTGCTCCTTGATCTGTTCTCATCAATCACTACTTTTTCTTCTCTCTTTTTAACTTTATTGTATTTGGATTTCTAGAGACTGATTTGACGAAACAACAAGACCCAGAGACAAAAACAAATTGAGATAGTGGGAGGTTCAGCTTATACAAAGAAGATGAAGGACTAATAAAGAGAGAAAAGAAATATAAAGCTTTCTGCAACAAAAGCTTTTCAAAACTTTTTCTTAGACTCTTCAAAGTTCTCCTATGTTAAATGATGAAAGCTTTTTCTTGGGTCTCTCTCTCTCTTGCTATTTTGTATCATCAACCTTTCTCTCTCATACACTTGAGAGTTTAGAGCAACTTTGGGGGTCTTTGATACCTATATTGCCTCTGCTTATAAAGCTCATTGCATTACATACATACGTACACTTTTGGAGAGAGGGCGAGATGGATGTGTTTATTTAGAATTACATTTAGATTTTTCTTTTTGTTACTTTGTATTTATATTTTAGACTTTGTTTCTTAGAGTGTGTTGGATATATATGTGGATTTTTGGCTGGAGGCATATCTTGTCTGATTGATGAATTTGTCTGATTTTCTTGAATCTTCATAAACTATTTTTTAAAGATTTTAATACGGTTATATATCTTTGTTATTATCTACACAATTTTACCTGCCATGAATAACAATTAACAAATTACTTAAAATACTCTAAGTTGGCTATCAATTTTCAAAATATTCAATTTAAAAATACTCTAACATTTATGTTTAGTGTTTAATAATTATTGTTCAGTGCTTAATATTTAGAAGTTGAAACTTAGTTATAAACTTATATATTTTTTATAAATTATTCATATTATAAATGATTTAAAAGAGTTAATTTATCTTTTTACCATAAATTTAAGCTATTTATAAAAATAATAATTATTTAAGAGTGATTTTGAAAAATGGTATCAACATATGGTAAAACTGAAATTTCCCCAATAATCAGAGAATTTTATATATGCATATGGCGGTCAGATGATTTAAGAAACTATTAAATAACTAGGTTAACAAATTATTTGTGTGATTAACTTTTTGACTGTCTCTCTCAAGTCCTATAAATAGTGTTACTAATATATATCTTGGCATTCCATCATTGTTAAATTAATCCAATAATATATAAATAGTTATAGAAAAATTTCATTGATAAGTATATATGAATGTTATGTCATCATTTTCCAAGGATGGTCCACAACTACATGACTCAATGTTAATATTCTTTGCGAATTACACTTGAAAACAAAGGAGAAAAAGGTGTATGGTTCTTGTGAATAATCCAAGGATATAATTGCATAATTGCATTAAATATCAAATTCTATGTTTTCAATAATGCAGACAAACTATTATGTTTTCTATTTGGCTTATATATTGGATGTACTGCTGCTGCCCATACATTTTTTTTTTTGTAAATAGTGGAAGTTCTGGATCTTAAGAGTCTCCTCCACATTTTTAGATATTTCGATTTAAAGAATGATAAAAATAGTTTGAACTCGGTGCACAAGAAAACTAAGATCCTTTGTATTATCACTAGTCTATCAACACTGATTTAATGTCCATATATTTAAACGTAAAGATATTAATAGAATTAAACAAAAAAAATAGTAAAAGGCAGGCAGTAAATCAAAATACATACATATCAAAATAACTCAAGCCAAGAGTAAATATGAAAAATTTATACGATCTATGTAAACAAGATTAAAGAAAATATCTTTAGAAAAAATAGATTCGGCAGGTGACCTTCTTACTCACGTGACCCTTTTTCCTCCACTCTCCACTGTCGTTTCCTTTTAGGCTTTTGCCTTTCTTCTTCACTCATTCCTTAGGCACGTAACAGGTTTCATCAGCAGATGGGAAAAGTATTTTACAACGAAACTTAATCGAGTAATACATAGATTAGTTGATGAAAATTTCATAATACTTTTACTAAATTTTCTTTTTAGTGTTGAAACTCTTATGAAAACTTTCTATTAATTGTTTTTATAATCTAAATTAATTTCTCGGTCACCAACAATTACAATTTTTTTCATCAGCTAGCTCGCTTCTACTATATAAGGTTACCAGGTTTGCTTCCATTCAACAAGTTTTACGTACACGTTGAAAAATTAAACAGATAATGACCTAATAAAATAACACAAAACCATTAGATAT